>JAHBCN010006907.1:0-46112 GCA_019359885.1 Listronotus oregonensis
TGCTCTCCCCCAGTTTTACGCGAATTTTTGGGTTTTCTATCATTTGATCGGCCCCGCTGTAGATGGCTGCAATACCTTAAGTAAAGAACTAAATTTATTAAATAGATTGTCATTAGAACATTCCCTTTTGTTAAATCCCAAAAAATGCTGTGTAATGGTGTTTGGCCGAAAAACAGTTTTTTGCCTGGGAAAAAAAATATAGTTAATGTAGAAAATAGATAATACTTTCTGCCAGTGAAAGATAATGTTCCCAATTTGGGTGTGATTTTTGACATTCCCCTCAATTTAATGCGCATGTGTCAAGTTGTATTCAGCGAGCATTTTTATATTAAAAATACTATAAAAAAATCGCCATATCTTATCAAGGCATATAAAAACGTTGTTATGAACTCTCTTGTACTCTCCTTGTTTAACTATGGGGATGTAGTTTGGGGAAATTGCCTCACGGCTGTGGATAAACGCAAATTCAACGGGAAAAAACTCTTCCCAAAAAGGCTCATTCATGGTGTAAGAAAGTATCAGCATATCTCGCATACGTTGGTACAGTCCAATTGGTTGAAACATGGAAGAGAGGAGAAAGGCATCAAGCATGCTTCTTTTATAAAATTATCTGCTCCAAACGCCCCCCCTTATCTTTATAAGCGTATTGTCTTTAGGACCCCTGTACATAATATTAATATCAGATTTCTTGAAAAAATAACACCACCATATCATCGAACCGTAATATTTGAGCAAAATTTTTCATATAATGTGGCTAAATTTTTTAACTCTTTGCCGGAGAATTTAAAACATCTTTTACAATTTCCTTTTAAAAATTAATTTTAAAAAAAAATATATTTTGGGAAAAGCGCCAATATTTTTTTTATGTAATTTTTAAAAAAAATGGCTAATCAATCTTTTCTCTTTAGTTTTTTTTGCCTAATACCCATTATATTTTTTTTTTTTTGGTTTTTTCTTGAAAACTGAAAGACTTTTTTTTTTGGGATTATTTTTTTTTTTTGTTATGAATTTAAAATTTAAATGGTTGAGTATAATCAGGAGGCATTCAAGGATGCCTCATCCAACTCCCCCCTTTTTCTGAATAAAATTTTTTTTTATCTTTTATTGTAATATGAAACCCCATTATTTATTCAGAAATAAAGACATTTATTATTATTATTATTTAAAAGGGGGTCCGACATGACGTCCCCCATGGCTCCCGACCCCATAGGGCGTCATGCGGGGGGCCCATCCGTATCGAAGACCACTCCTCGCGTCCGCTCGGTCAGTGATCCTCGGCCAAATTCATTTGCCTCAGTAAACGAAGGGACCCAAGGACAACAGATTTCTGCATTTTCATCACCAGTTGTTCGGGTGAATGTTGACATGCGGGCATTTTCCCCACCCCCCCCAAAACTTTTCCCCTTTACCCCCCCCAAAACGCCAAAAACCCCAGGAAAACCCAAACCCCACTTTATCCCCCGGATAGAGCCTCCGAAGTTCCCAAAAAGTAGATCCTGATATTTGGCTCTTTTCCCCCCGTTCCTTTATATCGATGTTAGTTTCCGCTGGGGCAAGAACTCAATTACATACATAGAGTTTTTTTTTTTTATCAAGGAGAACGATATCGGTTTTTTATTGGCGCAAATTTGATGCGTAGGGGGAATGCATAATTCCAATATATGCGACAGTTGTCATTTTCCACTACTGCCTCGATATCGCCGGGAGCAAATGGCAAAATTGCCATTTCGTCGATCCGTAATAATGTCTGAGGTGATAATAAAGTCCCCAAAAAGCGCATCGTTATGTCGGTGGATGTAACCACTTAAAATGCACTGGACAAGCTGACAATAAGTGCATTAGTGTTTCGGGTTGCTGTGGCCCCAAGCTCGACCAGTATCAGGAATGTTAGAAAAGGGGCTTCGGTATACCAATGTGTTTATTCACCCCATCCTGGCACCCCTAGTAGGAAACCCTCGGTCTCAGACTTGAGCTCAGCAGATTTTAAAAACCCAAACGTGAGGTTTCGAGATAGATTGAGTCTTTCTATGTTTCGGTAAAATACTCCGTGTTGCGGCTTATTAATGTGATTTTCCCCAAAAGCATCTGCTGTTCTGCTCTTTTAACTGCATTTTTTGGCTTTAGACTCAAGTCTTACAAGTGACTGGTCGTCGTTTGGATCTAATGCAAAAAATGAGACCGAATTTATCCCTTTTTCGCTCCGCTGCCTTAAATAGAAACGCTCCAACATTAGCCATTTTTGTGCTCTTACTAGTTGCATCAGTGGATCGGGGCTATTGGCAACTTGACAAAAAAAGACTCAGAACCAGCCGATCGTGCATACACTCCAAGCTTAAAAAAGGCCCGGCCTCCCTGGTGGCGCGGGGGTAAATACGGGATGTTGTTTTGCGCGGGTGGATGCTACGGTGAAGATGCATCATTTTTTTTGTGCTGATGTCCAGCTCGCGAAACCCCCCGCTCCACTTCCACTCCAAAAGAATAAAGCAATACAGGCACTGCTAGCATGTTGGTAGCAAGGACCTTATTTATTCCGGATAATTCGGATTTAAATTCTCCGTAAACGTCGCCTGTAATTGCTTCTAAGCTCGGTCTTTACAGCTCTAACTTCTTGAGTCCCCGGTTTTTTGGCGATTCCCCAAAAATCGGTAGTTCTCGTTGTTTTGTAAAAGGGCGAAGTAGGCGCTATCGGCAAGCTGGTCAGCTTCTAAATCGTTTCCCCAAACCCGGGCCCCTTTTTTAGCTTAAGTTTTGCACACTTGTCAGGCCGAACTCCATTCCAGCATCTCTGGTGTATTCGTGAACCACTTTAAGAGACTGTTGTAGGTCTCGCTCGCTAGTTGCGTACAGTTTTTTGGGCATCCATATAAAACAGATGGGTTACCTTATGCTCACGTCTTCCCCGGGGGTCCCCAGCAATATCCGCGTGTCTTTCGAAGAGACACGGATACGGGAAAAAAGCGAAATACAAAAAAAACAAAGGATAAGTGGGGGCACCCTGAAATACGCCCCTTTTAAACGTAATATTAAAATATTATTATTATTATTATTATTATTATTATTATTATTATTATTATTATCATGTCCCACCAAAAAAGGGGGCTGTACCTGCGCAAGGAAAAAAAACTTTCTTTTTTTCCCCCAATTTATGAAATCGTGCTGCTCTTTGTTGGGGTTTGCTGTAATACCACTGTGATACCGATATGTTGTATTCTTAACAAAAATTTGTTTTTTTTTTTGAACCTAAAGCCTAAAGCCGGAGTCTCATGCGTCCGATTTCCGACCATCCGACGTACAAAAATTTTTTAAATATTTTGTCGGAAAACTTGCATGTCTCATTGACCCAATTTCGGATCGATACCCCAGTCAAAGAAAAGAAAATAAGAGCATTTTAAAGGTCAATCTGTGATACGTCGGATAAAATGTTAAAATATTCGGATGAAAAATGGCGCCAAAATGTTCTGACCAATCAAAATACTTTCGGATGATCGGATCATCGGACATCGGATATAGACTCCGGCTTAAATATGGAGCACCATCTCTGGGTTAAAAAAATGACCCTCAAATTGCAGTAAATTAAGATGGCGTTGGTGGTCTAGGGGACCGATTTTAAACTCCACTTTATTAAATTTTTATTAAAATGTTAATGAGTATAGTAGTACGGTGTTTATTTTTACTTGTACATAAAACTACTTTTGTTTTGTCTATTTTTTTTTAAGTACATATTGTTATGTCTGTCTGTAGAGTCTTTTAATTTTTAGCAAAAATTAAAACAAAAAATTTATGAGTTACTTCTTGTTTCCTGTTGGTTATTCCTCGAAAATAAATAGCGTGGGAGCTCTATTTAAAAACCTTTTATGTTTGTATCAATCTATATTATAATTTGCTAATGTGGATATATTTATATGTAGGTAGGTATTATATTTATTTGTCTGTCCACCTGATTCTGAAGTTATGGCTTGAGCTAAAATCTGAAATTTGGCACAGTGGTAGTCTTTAGCAGTGGCTAGAACCTAACGAGCCCGTTTTTCTAAATTTCGCACGGAACAAAAATAGGAGCAAAAAAGTGTTTTTTTACCGTTAGCCGTACGGAAGGCGTCTTACGGAGACAGATGCTACTTAATATTGTCCCCGCCTGGCGGAGACAGGCTTTTCATCTAGTTTTGGTAATAAAAAAATATGTTTGAACGTTCTTAAATTTCCGGAAATTTAACATCTCTAATTTTTGAACAAATAACGTGTGTTTATTTAGAATAAATAGAAGAAAACAGATTATATTCTTTCAAAATATTTAAAATACATTTTTAAAAGGTGAAAGTTACGTAAAAAATTTGTAATTTTTTGTTTTTTTAGTTTATAATATATTATTTGTTTTTAAGGTAATGCTGACTTTTACTATTAATTGAATTTTTAATTAAAAACTTAAATATTTCTAAAACGGATGAACAAATGACACAAATTATATATTTTTAAAAGAGGATGAATAGATATTTTATTCTAAATAAAAATATACGGCGAGTTTCACTTTAAAAAGTTAACTTATTCAGTTTCCTTAAATTTTTAATGTTTGTTTGTTTCTTTCATTATGCTTAATAATGATATGATAAAAGATGAAAAACTAAGAAACTTTTATACAAGAAGCTTTTTTTTTTTTTTTTGTTTTTATCGTTGTAAATAGATGTCAAAATATAAATGAAAACCCTGTACATTGAAAGATTAAACATCAACATTTTTTTTGTAAAAGCAATGCCTATACCTATCTTGCCTCAGAAAAAAAAATTGTAGACAAAAATCTTAAAAAAACTGACAATTGCGATTTCTCATTATTTTTTACTCTCCTTAAAGTAGCCTATCGTTGATTAAAAACATAATGCGTGTGAAAAACTATTACTTTAAGCACCAGGTGCGTACAGTTGGTGATCCCTATCCGCTTAATGTTAAAAAAATGTTTTGTTTCCATTTTATCATTATAACTACAACGGTACCCATTAGGTACGGAACCGAAGGGGTTCGTTTTTTAAATAAAATATAGTTTGGAAACGAACCATTTTGCCTTTAAATTTTTCAAAATACATAGAATGACTTGAAATTTTGACGGTAGGTAGCGAATAGTGCAAGGATCAAAATCTATGTCATCCAAAGGGCGCCTTTACCTTAGGGGTGGTTGCAAAACCGTCTCTGGGTGAATTTTTTATATTTTGAATCGGAATCGATAGAAAAATGATTTCTAAGCAAAAATGTTTAATACATTTTTTCGTAAAATCATACTTTTCGAGTAATTCGAGATCGAAAGTCGGAGTTTTTTGTCACAAAATCAACGTTTTTAGTCGGTTTTTGGAAATAACTCGATAAGTATGCATTTTATCAAAAAAACTCAAATAAAAAATTTTAGTCTTTAAAAAACAAATAAAATGTTTTTTGTAATTGCTTGGGACCAATACAAACCAAGTTTGGTTTGTTAAAGGTAACTGATATTTATCAAACACAAAATTTCAGAGAAAAAAAATGGATGTATCCCAAACATTAAGTGAGTTTTATAAAATAAGGTTAGACCAAAATTTTTGAGTGCTAAAATCTTTGACAACGCCCTAACTACCACCCTAATTAAAATAAGTCTTAGCCCATTTTTAATTCTCTTTATCCATGTATTATAAGTACATTCTTAAATTTTTCCCATTTAAATTGATAAACTTTAAAAAAAATGGAGCTGCAAGTGAGTCAAATTCCCGAATTTTAATAAAAAAAGACTTTTCTTCAAATAACTCAAAAAACTAAAGGAGATACGTAAAAATTTCTAAAGCATCCAATTGTACTTTTTAAATTAAAAACATTGTTTTTTAAAATTTACTGTAAAGAAAATTAATTGACATTAAACGTTTAAAACGCGTGTGTATAGACGAGCACTACCTTGTTTTAGCCCTTTAAACTCCCCCTTTAAAAAAATAAAAGCTTTTAACGTTTTATATAAAACCTTATAGCTCAAAAACAAAAAAAATGGTTTTTTTGAGAACTTTTATCACAAAAACTGAAGAGTTATACTTAAAAACCAATTTTGGAGCATTTTAAAGCGATTCGATGCATTTTAAAAAAACCTGGATATTACTATTTTTGGCATCGTAATTGTAAAGTGAACTTTAAGGATTAAAAATTACAAATAAATTATAATACTTTGGAGCGTCAGATTTTTATTTAACTCTATGACAATATAACAATTTTTAATAAATTATAATAGGGTTGATTTCAGGGGAAATATATTTAAAATTTTGTTTAAAATAATTAAATACTCATTTTTCAGTTTATATGAGTTTAATTTTATGTGACTTAAGCTTTAATATGAAAGTTTTGAAAGTTTTGCAATAAGGGGACGATTTTGAAGAGGAGGTAGTTAAGCCCAATTTCACATTTTCATGAAAACACTGTGATAATTTATTTAATTTTTTAGGGTAAATATATATATTTTTAAATTATAATAGGGGTTGACTTGAGTCAAATTTTACTCAGCTTCAGCTTTAATGTATAGTTTTATAGGTTTAAAATAAAAAGTAGTTTTTCCCCTAAAAAATGAAAAAGCGCCCATCGGCATAATATAGATTTTGAAGAGGAGCGTAAGTTAAACCTAATCCCAAATTTTCATGCAAAATATAAATTTTAAAAAAAATTTCGAGGTTTTGCACATTTTTAAGTTCGTTTTCGGACTAATAGGACCCTATTAAATTTTAATTTACCTAATTTACTTAAGCAGCAAAATACTTAAAAAATTAGTTGAAAAATCATAAATATTTGAAGTTCAAAACTAGTCACTATTTAATCTTTCAATATGTCATCATAAATTATAGGTTCGTATAAAATCAATGTTTTTTGGGGCAATTTCAAATTAAATTTTATGTTAGCTTCTAACAGCAACAGTTTTTAATAGTTAATTAACTATTATAACATGACAAAGTCATGCAGAATAAATTTCTGTTAGGCAAATTGCCAATTTGAAAACTTGCTAAAATAAAAACTCTATAGGGAGCAAAGTACCTATGCCGTAAAATATACGAGAAGAAATATATTTAAGAAGTGTAAAGAATAATTTATATACGTAATTACTAAAATCTTTTTAACAACATTTTTATCCTTCAATCATTATAGATTTTTTTTTGTAATTAATGTTAACAGATATCTGACTGCTTCATGACTTCCGGAATAACCTGTAGATTATTAAAATTAAAGATCCAACCAATTATTTTTCGGGTAATTTTTTGAAAAAATAATGATTAAAAAAAAGGCCTCTTTCCGTTTTTTTTTTTTTTTTTTTTTTTTTTAATATACCAAAAGTACTGGCTATATCACTTTCTAATAAAAGCCGTTTGTAGAAAACCAAAAACCTACGAAATAGTTTTGGAAAACCCGATCCGACCATTCTTCACCAAGAAAAACCGGAAAAACGCTTAAATCAGACCTTTTTTTAAATTCGTATCCCCTATTTTTAATACTAGGGCTGATTTTTTAAATGATAGGCAATAACATATACTTTAAGCTCCCAAAAAGATGAAAATTGTCGGATTAATAGTTTTTATTCAATCGCACTATAAAAAATTATGCCGTTATCTTGCAAGTGCCGTGAATATTAGGAAATGGTCCAATTTAAATCTTTAAAACTTTTTTAAGTTAGGTTTAAAGCTACAAATTGTATTGTAAATATGTTCTATAGTTTTGTGGCGGATCCATGTTTTAGTTTGGTTAATTTGGGTTACTCGCCTTTTTACTTTTTGGAAAATGGGACCCTCTTGGTCGGGTCCCGGGGTATGCGGGTTGACCCTTCCACCCTATTGACCCCTATGAACTTGCAGATCGCCGCAACAAAAGAAGAAAACCCCCAAAAAACCCAAAAAATGACAAATTTTAATCTACGTTTCGGTGGCAAGTCGGCCACCGTTATCAAATTGAAACTAAAACAAAAAATTAAACTAAATTTTAAGACATTTTAGGTCGAAACCTTAGTGATTTTAAAAAACTATAAAGAATTTCCTAAGTTTTCAGACCTAAAATTTCTTAAATTATTTTAAATTTTTTTTGTTTATTTCAATTTGACAAAAACGCCGACTGATTAAATTGAATTTTTGGGTTTTGGGGGTTTTCTTTTTTTTTGTTGGGGCTCTGAAAAAAGGGTGGAACCACCCTACCCCGGCCCCGAAAATTATTTTCCAAAAAGTAAAACGTCTTCCTTACAAATTTATATCTCACATTTTTATATAAGTTTGGAGAACATTTTTAAAAATGCTTGTGAACCTAGCACGCAGCCCGTCTGTCGCTTCTCCTTTGCTGCTGGGTGCTCCTTCCACGGTCGACTCAGTACGTCTCGGTCTCGAATTTTCGCTTGACCCCTAGGTTCACAAGCATTTTTAACAATGATCTCCAAACCTATATAAAATAGATGGATAAATTCGGGGTGTCCTATTTTCGTATTTTCGGGGTTTCTCGCTTATGAGTGAAGTTACAAAGATGCGGTTTTCGCGACACCGTACTTTTTTGTCAAACGAAAGATGCCGCAAACAGATTTTTCCTAGCCCCCTTAGTTTCTTCGCTGGGGTGATTTTAAAAAAGTTGTATTTTCGGTTCCCCCCGTATCTCAGGTATCTGAGTATCTAGGAACTAGCATTAAAAAATTCAATAGCAATCATTTGACGTTGATTAATTTAACTATATTATATTTTTAGAAAGCTCTCAGTGTAGCAAATAATATGACAAAAAAATATTCGGGGTGTTCCATTTAAAAAAGTGCAACTTTGGCTAATATCTCAAAGAAAGTAAATCCGAGAAAAATTTCAAGTACGCCACTATATTCTGCGTAAAAAAGTTCTATAGGGCCCGTTTTTATCTTTTTGATAAGTTATCAGATGTAGCGAAGAAACTAAGGGCGCTAGGACAAATCTATTTGACGCATCTTTCGTTTGACAAAAAAGTAGCACGGTGTCGCGAAAACCGCATCTTTGTAATTTCACTCATAAGCGAGAAACCCCGTAAAACACACGAAAATAGGACACCCTTACAATTTAAAGCTTTTAATCTCAACTTTAAAAGCCGTTTTAAAAATTCAAATCGGACCATTTGTCTAATATTCACGATACTTCAATATAAGGGCCTAATTTGTTTGTAGGGCGATTAAATAAAAACTACAGTTTTTATTATAGTTTCTTATCTGTTTTAAGTAATATAATTAAATAATTTATGTGCTACATCCGTCCGTCAATAACCAATAAATTTAAAATAACATATATATCTTATAACGGGTTGCCAAAATTTTCAAGTAAGTTTATTTTCCATTTTTATATAATTTCATAAAAATAATTATTTTATTATAGTACTTTAAACAAATCAATTTTATAAAGAATTAAACCTTTTTATGCCTTTTCATGTTTTTGTTACTATTATTGCGAGACGAATAGCTCTCCATAATAATATCTATAAAAAAGTATAATTTTTTTAAAAAAATATATAAAAATCTTTATTCTGGAAAAAGCCAAATAATTTTTCTTTTAATACAGTTTTTATCTTACGGTGCTTAAAGTATAGGTTAATGACTATTATTTCCCAAAAATCAGATACGAATTTTTTTTAAAAAAGTCTGTTTTAAGCGTTTCTCCGGCTTTCTCGGTAAAAAATGGTCGGATCGGGATTTCTCCGAAACCATTTTATAGGTTTTGAATTTTCTACAAACGGTCTTTTAGGTAAAGTGATATAGTAGGTACTTTTTGTTATATTTAAAAAAAAACGAAAAAATGCCTAAAATAATCAAAAGAAATGGTCAAATAACTTTATCACCATAGATTCCAGCCCAAGCATTAACACAAAATCGGACTTGTTTTCTTATTTCTCTGTTCTCCCTGGGATTTTCAATGCTCCAAATATGCTCATTTTTTCGATTAAAAATACCGCAATTAGTAAATTTACACTCATCGGACCATAAAATGTTCTTCAGAAAATCACCATCTGTATTGATTTGTTCCCTTAACCACGTGCAATAATTTAATCTCCTTTCCGCATTACCCGAAAGCAATTGCTGTGATACGTGGAGTTTAAAAAAAGCTTTAGCCATTTTTTTTAATATTCTCTATGCTTTAACATGGTATGTTATTCGTTCAGATTTACCCAATTTGTCAGTAGGCACCGAGCTATTGTTATTAACCTAAAACAATTTGTTTTGTGTTAGAATACTGGATTTTTAAATAGATTTAAAATACCTGATTTAAAATCAATTCTTTGTGTTGTTCACTTACTTTACCCCTATTTATTTCGCTTTTTGAAATGTACCACCCCTCTCTCAACCGCCTATCTAATCTTGCAAACACTGATAGATAAGGCTGCCGGCGTTCGGGAAATTGGTGAAAATACATTTCCGCTCATTTTTAGTATTCAAGCCACATATTACTTTTTTTCGTTAAAAAGTACTTTTCAAAAGGACACTGAATCTTATTTGTCACGTAAATCTTAAGAAAAATGTTGTCTTTGTCAAAGTTAAGGTACAATTTGTTTCATATTTCAAAATCAAAGCCTACCCTTAAATTTTTTAAAAAACTTTTAAATTACCTCTATAGCAAACATTTTAGTTATGGAAAAAGATCAAAAGCTATCCAAAAATGAAATAAAAATTCAGGTCCGTAATTAAAAAAATAAAAAAACAAAATTGAATTTTTCGTTTTTCTCCGGATATCTCCGGAAGTAATCGGAATTTCTTAAATTTCTTTTAAAAAGTTTTTAACAAAAAATGCGCCTTTGCCTTAATTTAGACATTTCTCTACCTCTTATATTTACCGAGATGCAATGCTAATCCATCGAATTTGTAACACCCTGTATATCCAAAACTTGTTGATTTTGGGTACAGAGTGTTAAAAGTTGAGTTTGGTATTGGTTCTTTGGAAAACTTTTTGGTAATAATTGGTGTATTGTTTCAATGTTCGGATAGAGGTTTGTGTGATAAATAATTAAATCTGCTCTCATTTTCATTGTTAAATATAGAGGGCGCCACCTGCGGACTCTTGCACACCAAAACTTTTTGAGCCACTGCGTAGTTTTCCTGATTTTTGTGAGCAGCCGATATTTGGCCAAAAAATATCATACCATGATGAAACATTAAAAATCCCATTTATTAGGTTGGGTTTGGTAGTTTTTGCATTACAATTTTCTTGCAAGCCCCGAATATTGAACTTAAATTTTTTTTCACATATACTAGAGATCTTAAGCTTCTAAATGTTTTTTTTTAATAAATATGATTATTTTGTCGTCGTCAGCAATTGTTTAAAGTTATAAAAATCTGTGCAAAAAACTACATTTCTCCCTTATTTTTGTTTATTGCTATTTTGCAACAAGCGTAATACATTTTGCGATTTTTAACTAATCTTATGTTTTAGAAAATTTAGTTATGAAACATTTGTCTCCATAAATGTTTTTCTACGACCAACACTTACAAAGCTATTTGTTATTTCAAAAATTATTATTTTTTTAACGTTTTATCTATTAGACAAATGTTCTCGATCCTTATTATACGCATCTTTTTGAAGGGTTTCCAGCAAAAATATGCCTGCCGACTCGTACATTTAACAACTCTTGTTTTTAACAGATAAGGCTCTAGTTGTAAAATCTAGTACTTAACGTTAAAAAAAGTCAATTTCCCTAAATGTTATTTAAAACATAATATTACCAAAGTAAACATAAAAACAAGTAACATAACTTCCGTCAAATTTCGCCGTTTTAATGCAATCGGCCCAGGGACCTTGAAGCAAGAATTTCTAGCCTCGACCATAGGCGTACGCTAAATTTGATACTTGAAAGTTTGAATAATTATAAAATAGTTGGAAAAATTATTTTAATAAAGTGACAGTATTTATGTTTTAATTACCTGTGTTTTTGCCGATTTCATCTTTTACTTTTAATTTAGAAAAAAAAACGGGTAATACATAATGTACGAGTGTCCCTAATAATTATTCGGAATTTTAAAAGTGAAAACAAATATTAAAGCTTGTTATTAGTTTTTAAAAAATCAATCGATTAGCAGTCGGTTTAGTTTATATTAATGATAAAAAGATATGTTTCGTTTATTAAGGCTCCATCAAACCATAAATAAAATAAAAGTGAAATTAATATAATACTATTACAGAGATTTAAATGTTCTGTTTAATTAAATATTTTTCCACGACGTTTAATAACATGTTCATTATTCACTATTTTTGAACCTATTATTTTACCGGTGAGTAATAGTTCATTACTCGCGGGTCATTACTCATCAGTTTAATTATTCAAGTGATGCATGCCTAGTGACGTATGTGACATATATTAAGGTTGAAAGACTGTCATTATGTTGCTTGCGTGATATTACGTAGCAATCTTTAAATTTGATTCTCTAACAGGAATACACCAAAATAGTATTTCAGTATTCCATCACACATTTTTACCACTACCACCTCTTCCACCCATTATATATATATATATATATATATATATATATATATATATATATATATATATATATATATATATATATATATATAAAAAAATATATATATATATATATATATATATATATATATATATATATATATATATATATATATATATATATATATATATATATATATATATATATATATATATATAAAAAAAATAACCAAAACTAGGTAATAGTTTGGAAGTTGTTGTTTACGGTCCCCAATGCATCCTATTTAAGTGGTAATAAATGGATATTACGTGGTTTGACCCAAATAGGATGCAATTATTGGGGACCGTAAACAACAACTTCCAAACTATTACCTAGTTCTGGTTAGTTGTCGTTAGGTTTTCCTTCTTAAATTGTAAATTTTCTTTATCAAAATCATCTATTTGAGAATGTGGCTCCTATTTCATCGGCCAGTTTATAAAATGGCTAGCCATTTTAAAAAACGGCCGAATTTACAATGTGGCTACGACATTAAGGTATGTAGCAGGTATGCAACGATTTTACAAATAGTTTTTCTTAAATAACTTTTAATTGCCTTATCAAAAAAAACGAAATTTAGTATGTGAGCTAACCTTATTAACGTCTTCAAAATAGTCTAATACAATTTTGTTGTAAATTCAATAGGGGAGCCAATATTTCAATGTATCAAAATTTACATGGGACTTCCTATGGCCAGTCTGGCGATGCACCACCCGGTATATATTCATTTTGTTTATATAAAAGGCTGAAACTATTCTCTCTCAATTAATAAGTACGGCAAAATTTATGTGCCTTGCAGTAAAATCATTGCCCTAACTTAATTGAAAATTATGACCAATTACCTTAAATAATATATATTTATAATTATACACTATTATCTTCTTGATACAGAGAGAAAAAAGCAATAAAAGGCAGCCAATCAAAATATTCATATCCCTGTAGGCGAAGCCTTCTTTTTTTACTCGCACTATCTCGAGTACGTTAATAGACTATAAACACCTATCTCTTCGACTTTCTTATTTATTGTTTTTTATCTATGGCTTGCACGGCTTCTACTGCACTGACGATTCTAGGGTACATTTCAGGGTACCGATCGACTGAGAGAATCAGGTAGCAACAGGGAGAGTTACATTACTTGTTATTATCTATACTTTGATATTACCTTTTGTATCTCTCTTTGCAATATCTTTATATCATTCAGGAAATAAAATGTTAAAAGAGAACTGAATCACAATTTAAAGGTTTTAAAATATAAACTAGACATTTAAGAATTAAAATTTAATTCCTTATTGCCTTACAAATATATATTTAAAAGCAAAGCATCTTATATTTTTCCCCATTTAATTTACAAAGCCGCCCAAAAAATAAAGAGAATTTTAGAAGTGTGTTGACGCGTCTCACTGAATGGGGCGTTTTCACCCCTTAGGGTGTGATTGATAGCGTAGTGGAACACTGCCAACGAGCTGCTAATCCATCAAACTGAATTCTGGCAAATTCAGGCCAATATGCCAAATCAGTTAACGGAGCAAAAAACGTCTGAATTGAAATTAAACGGATTATGCTAAAAATATCTGGAAACAAGATAGTTTTAAAAATAAATGTTTTTTATTATGTACTTATTTAAATAAGTAATCAGTAAAAATGTCTTAAGTAGGCCGTTAAAAAAATCAAAATATTTAGGTATACGTTAAAAAATTAAGTAAACTGCTCAACAAAAAGATCGTACCGTTTAATTTTTAGACCCATTTTCAAACTGCTGTAACTTTTTTGAATATCTAAAATGAAGTTTAAAACCGCGTTTCTTTTATTTTAGGCTGCGTTGCATTTAGTTTTAGTTAGATGAATAGAGTGCTGCAAATAAACAAAAAAATCTTTAGACGTTTAGGCCAGTTTTTAAATTGAGGACCTCTGGCTTGCGATACACTTCTAAACGTCAAATTTTGGTAATCAATTCTTTAAAAAGCTATAACTGAAAAATGGATTGACGGATTTCAACGAGTGTTTTATATTCGGAAAGCTCATTTCATGTAGATTTTTTATGTCCTAAGCACTTTTCGATAGGTTATAATTTTATGAGTATACGGGGGCCAACAAATACCAAAAACGTATCTGATTTAGAAATCCTAAATATAGGGTAAATTAGTGAACGCCAATAGGACCATATGTGTGTGTTTTATTTTAAAATTGGCCAAGTTAAAGTTTTGTCAATACCTGAAAACAATTTCTACCGTTAATCGATTTATGCTGTTTAAGTGCCTGTAAACTTATTCAGCAAAAATGCGTGTTATTATGGCATTAGGTCTGAATGGTAGGAATTCCAACAACGTCTTAAAATTTTAAACATTTTTAAACATAAATTAGGGTATTTGGTGTTGTACACCATGATATACGGAGTGATCAACAAAGTGCTTTCAAATTTATTATGGTATCCATAATTACCGCAACATTAAGTATATAACGGCCTTGTTTTGCCATTTTCAAAAAGTCAAATTACCTGTACAGAAAACAAAAAAATGTTTACTTGATACATTGAATTTATCTATAGCAGCGATACGTTTCTATAGCAACGATGGAATAATGTCATTGTCATAAAACAGTTTGTAAGTCAAACAAAACTTTTTGTCTTCCATAGAGGTAATTTTACTCTTCAAAAATGCATAACTAAACAAAATGAACTACGAAATATAGTGCGGTAAGTTTTTAGGCACCGAAATGTATAAAAAGAGTTACATGCCTAATAATTTTAATCTTAAGCAGATTACGTCAACAAGGCCGTACTATACGCTAGAGCACGAGCCTATGGTAGTCCAAATTACCGCCAACAGGGTCGCTGCGGACGAGCCAGAAAAACGACAGCTAGGCAAGATCGTCTCATAATACGAAACGTCAATCGCTGTAGGCCACCTAAAATTGCCGAAGTTTCCAAGCAGCAAGTGGCGTAAGGTTCTCCAGACAAACTATCAGGAGACGGCTTCATGAACAAGCTGCCTTGCAGGCTATTCATAGAGCTGCAAGGAGGCATTGGGATGTTGATCGTGCTAACTGGGGGATAGCAGAATGAAGTAGGTTTGCATGTTTACGGATGAATGTAGGTTTAATTTGTAAAAGAGTGATGGAAGAATTTTGGTCTGGAGAGCAAGAAATGAACGATATCTGGAAAAAAACATGGATGCAAGGGTACCGTTTGAAGGAGGAGGACTGCTTGTGTGGGGTGGTGTGATGTTGAATGGGAGAACAGATTTGGTTGTTTTGGTGGGAGAATCGATGAATGCTGAAAGGTATCGAGATATGTGTATTAGGGATATTTTTTATCCCTTTTGCACAAAACTTTGGGAACGATTTTGTCTTGGTGGACGACAACGCTTTTCCACATAGAGCCAGAATCGTCCAAGAAGTCTTAGGGGATAACAATATCGAAATGGAAATGGAGTTGGATTAATAGAAAATTGAATAACGGAGAGCATAATTTTAAAAACTTGGATGACATGGCAAATGCAATAATAGTGGAACGATATTTTCCAGAACTTCCTTGCAAGCTTAGCGAATAGCATGCCAAGAAGGGTAGAGGAAGTTTGGATGGCTCATGGGGGACCCACCCATTAATAATTTTAATGTTTTTTTTGTTTGTTACATCATTATTTTTATCTGATACTATTGTTGTTTTTAATATTGTTTATTAAATGTAATTTTACGCATTTGAGATTTATAAAAACATTTTATCTAATGAAACGTTTATTAAAACATGTGTAAAATGGATTACTGGGAAATTTTAAATTTTTATTCATCTAGGATTTTAATAATAAAGACTTCCAACAACGTCTAAGAATATCGAAAAAACAATATTATTCTAATAAGTAAAACATTTTGCTATCCAAAATTGCACAAAATTAAACATTTAAATTTTTTGAAAGCACTTAGTTAATCACTCCGTATATCATGGTGTACAACACCAAATACCCTAATTTATGTTTAAAACTTTAAGACGTTGTTGTAATTCCTACCATTCAGGCCTAATGCCATAATCACGGCGCATTGTTGCTAAATAAGTGTACAGTCACTTAAAAAGCATAAATCGAATAACGGTAGAAATCGTATCGAGATATTGACCCAAAATTCACCTTGGACATTTTTAAAACAAAACACACACATATATGGTCCCTTTGGTGTTCAATAATTTACCCTATTTAAAGTATTTCTAAATCAGCTACGTTTTTGGTATTTGTTGACCCCGTATACTCATAAAATTATAACCTATCGAAAAGTGCTTAGGACATAAAAAATCTACATGAAATGAGCATTCCGAATATGAAACACTCATTAAAATCAATCAATCCATTTTCCAGTTTTAGTTTTTTAAAGAACTGATTTCCAAAATTTGACGTTTAGAAGTGTATCGCAAGCCAGAGGTCCTCAATTCAAAAACTGAAACTATTGATATGACCTTGGTAACAACCCATATTATAACGACCAAAAAAATTACCTCTGAAATGGGACACACTCGAATTTTTTGTTTTTTTGCATCACTCTATTGATCACCCTGTACATCATGATAATATTCATCTAACCAAAACTAAATGCAAAGGATGATCAAAAGAACAAAAACATTAGTTGAAAACTCCAGCCTCAAGGAAGAAGTTAAAAAAAGCAAAGCAATGTGCTATTGGATCGCCAACGTATGCCAAGCATTTAACATCGCTGTTGCAGCCATATATTGGACAAATCGACACGTACGTCAAGGATTCAAGTCATTTCATTGCAAAATTTAAAGACCTAGAACTTGAAGAGGATGACGTGTTAGTTAGCTTTGATGTGATATCCCTGTTTACAAGAGTACCTCTAAACGACGCAATGAAATACATAAGCGCGATATCTCCAACGAGGACCTTCAATCTTTTTAGACACTGCCTAACGACTTACTTTACATAGGACGGAAAGTATTAATGAACAAACCGAAGGAGTAGCAATGGGAAGCCCTCTGAGCCCAGTAGTAGCAAATTTCTTTATGGAAAAATTTGAACAGCAAGCCCTAAGTAGTGCCCCATACAAACCAAAAGTGTGGTTCAGGTATGTCGATGATACTTTCGTGATTTGGAACCATGGATCCGCAAAACTTCAGGAATTTCTAAACCATATTAACGGCATACACGCAAACATCCAATTCACAATGGAGACCGAGAAAGACAACAAAATAGCCTTTCTGGATGTTTTACTCACACGAAGAGGGAAGAATCTCGGGCACACCGACCGCTATTTACACAGGGACTTCAACCACCATCCATGCAGAAAATTTGGAATCATAAAAACTCTTACGGAAAGGGCAAGAAGAATTTGCGAACCAGGTGAAATCGACGGAGAATTGAATCACTTAAAAAACGCACTCATGGCCAATGGATATTCAGAGCAGGAGATACGGAAGACAATTCAACCAAAGAACGTTCACAAAACAAAGGAGCAAAGTCAATCTATTGCAAAAGCCTTCCTACCTTATGTTCCAAGGGTAACAGATAGAATAGGTCGCCTACTAAACAAGGCAAATATTAAAACAATCTATAAACCGACAAGGAAAGTAAAAGCGTTTCTAAGGCCAGCCAAGGACAAAAGGGACCCACTTTCATGTCCGGGAGTTTATCGAATACCTTGCACCTGCGGCAGTGTGTCGATTAACACAAGAATAAAAGAGCACAAGGCCAACTGCCGCCTGGGACAGATTGAAAAGTCAGCTGTAGCAGAACACACTTTGACAAAAAAGACCACCACATAAAATTTAAAGATATCCAGGTTCTTGCAACTACCTCATCATATTATGACAGATTGTACAGGGAAGCCATAGAAATACATAAACATACAAACAACTTTAACAAAACAGAGGAAGCAATAAAAATAAACAAAATATGGGTACCAATTCTCCGAAATACATCGTAAACAAGACCTAGGCAACAACATCGAACAAACAGAGAAGGCCCCGCCCACCAAAACCTATAAATACGCGCTCCGTCCACGTCAGGGTTCAGAAATACGCAAGTAATCGACCGAAAAGCTTACCTTCTGAAGATGCCAACCCTTCGTGCTGGCGAAACGTCAAGAAGTCCAACTCACCGACGACGGCCTAACAACCCAGAAAACAGTAGTCTATAAAGACCATTTAGTTAAAATAAGTTATAGATTTGTAACCTAACTGACACGGGGTAAGCGTTTTTTAAGATTGTTTTTCAGGTAAGTTGTAGTATTTAAACAGCGATTTAAACTAAGTTTTTTTTTAAATAATTTTTTGGTAGCTTTTATAGTTATTTTTCCGTTTTTTTCCTTAAGATTGCAAGAACTAGAAGAAATTAAGTCACACCAGAAATGTTACCCACTAGACCCAAAAACCTAATTTACAAACAAGGGTCACCAAAACAAAAGTGAGAGAGCTGATATCTTAAAACCAAATCTAATTTTGGTAAAATTTAACTTATCGGACATGATGCCGATTTTAATGATTTTTTTGAAACTGATTACACATTTACTGAAATACACTAAAATTTATAATATTCGCATCGCTGGGTCTCATTGATGCATAGGTTCGAACCAATTGGACCATATTTACTCCTTCAACATCGCCAGGCGTTACAAAGAATTTTGTTTTGTACCAGGTATAACAGTTCTAAAAACAGTTTCTTAATCGTGTACATCTTCCAATCTTAAGTATTTTAGCTCCTCTCTTCGGCATGCTCCACTAATACCTATTATCATTGACACCTTCAATAACAAATATTTTTCATTCACCGCCTCTAGTAAAAAGTTTGCAATATTTTCTTAAGTCAAAATTCTGGACTTTTTAGGTTTGTAAGAATGGGAGTTTCGTTTTAAAAACGCAATCAGGTGACTAAACTTACTTATGTCAATATTTTTTTAATTGACAACATACTTTGTAACATTAAGTAATAAGTCCATAAACTTAAAGACTTTTTCGTCACTGATTGTTCTTTGAAATAAGCTAAAAGTACCTTTTCGTGCGCAATATTCTGAACATTTTTCTTGTGAGATCAACTTTCATAATTGGCATAAGTTTTTTCCTATACGCTTTTAGACTTTTTAGACATTAATCCAGCAACTATCCAATTAGATAAAATTTTAATTTTCATTTTACAATGCTTGATGAAATTTTTAATAAATTTAACTTTGACAATGACATGAAAATTTAAGTTAACAATTTCGTTGTGAACTTAGGTTGCTACGCACATTACTAAAATTAAGCTACGTTTACATTACCTACTCATTGCAACAACAAATTTATTTTTTCGTCCAAATATAAAATTTTGTATGAAATTTGAATCATAAACAATCATTATGGCACACGCAGTGTTATCAGACGAGGCTAGTATAGTACATTCCACAATAATTCGTTGATTTCTCATTTTACCTGCCACTGTTAGTAATAAAACTCCGTAAACTTTCCTTTATTTATTATTGTACCTACTTTTTGGTATATTATATGGGTTAATGGCAAATTGTAGGTTTCAATATAAAACGGAGTCTTTTCATCTTAGTTCATCAGTTGTTTGGTGTTTGTCAAGCTGTGCCTTAAAGGTATTTTCGTGTGTGTTATTGAGCATTCAAAATATGTCAGATCTGTGTGAAACTTCAGATAATACTCTTTTAGACAAAGGGTATGAACGGAGTGCAAGTTTTAGTAAAACAAGTATTTTGACCAAAGTTGCATTAACGACAGTAAATGATATAGTGATCAAACCCATCCAGCCAAGGAAAAAACGGCGTGACAGCGGAAAATTGAGAAGCATCGAAGAAGCTGATAAAGACTTGATTCGGAGGAAAATTTATGACATGTACAGCAAACAAATAGTCCCAACAATTAATAGATACGCTTAAAAAGGTACTTACAGCAGACGAAACCGACATTTCATGTGGCAGGACAAGCCTTTGGAGAATAGTAAAAGCAATGGGTTTTAAATATCGTACCATTGACAAAAGACAAGTACTAATGGAATCGCAGCGTTTACAAATATGGCGTATAGATTATTTGAATTTTATCAGACAATATAGGGAAGAAAATCGTTCAATTATATACTTGGACGAAACTCGGTTTGATACCCACGAAACTCCTGAAAAAGGTTGGAGCGATTCAACCATCAAATGTCAAACTAAAGCTCTCTCAAACGAAGGACAAAGAATTACAATATTACATGCAGGTTCAGAAAATGGATTTATTTCGAACGCTCTATTATTATCTGCGAAGAAAATTGCCAATTCATTTTTGGATTATCATCAAGACACGGATGCTACATTGTTTAAAGATTGGTTTCAAAATCGACTGCTTCCGAATGTGCCCAAAAATAGTGTTATTGTGATGGACAACGCTAGTTACCACAGTCGCCCACTAAATAAAGTGTCGAATTCAAATAATACAAAAGTGGAAATTCAAAACTATATGATGGAAAATAATATATATTTCGAAGAAACCTATACAAAAAACTATCTTTTAAATGTTTTAAAAACATTCAATATTGAAAAGGAATATATCTGTGACAATCTCTCAGTGTTAATGGTCACACAGTTTTACGCCTCCCTCCGTATTACTGTATTTTTAACCCAATAGAATGTATATGGAGCCAGTTAAAGACGATAATTAGAAGAGAAAACTCATCCCCTACACTAAGTAGTTCGGTTATAGAATTAATTAAAAGTAATATATCAGTGAAAGTTGAAATTCACGTGATCCAAGTTGAAGATTTCTATAACATAATTAATAGTAACGTTAGGCCCTTAATAATTAGTTAAGGCATAGATGAAGACGATAGTGATAGTGAAACAAAGCTAAATAGAGTAGGTTTAGTTAAATATGGTATTATTATTATATTGTAGATTAGTATTTTTGTATAAATATTAATAGCTATTTAATAACATGATTAAAAAAGGTACTTAACTATTATTTTATATTTGTTGTTTTGTTAAAAATAGCTAACTTAAACTATTGATATTAGTAGGTAATCAGGACATGTATCCTTTCAAAAGGTACGATGCCTACAAAATAGATATTTGTCAGGCAACTTAGTTATGACTGGGTTTACGATTGAGGGTTGTCATTTAAATTTTATTGCAATTAAGAAATCAACGAATTATTGTAAAACATACCATACCATAATGCTCATTATTATGATTGTTATACCATAAATAATATTTGTTATACTACCGAATTAGGTGATGCTATTATTATGGTGATAAGAAATATAATTTATCTGGTGACATCTACCATTTTGGCAAAAAAGTTATTATTTGAAACATGAAAATAATTCTTGGAAATAAATTACGATAATTAGTTATTTATTTAAAATAAAAACCAACGAATTCTTGGATAGAAATAAAGTAAACAGACCTTGTTTGGCATTAATATATTCAGGGGGGCAAGGAGGGATAGTTCTTGTAAACACACTGGCACACCGGCAACATTGATTAAAGACACTGAATAACATAACTCCGGAAATAATAACTTTTCATGTTTATGGCATGGCACCATAAATTACATTTTTATAAATCGATAATTCTTTATTGTTAAAAATTATTTTAAAAGCCGGAAAACTATTTTTGTTTATTATCTGAAGTGACAGACAGATATGACATTTACTTTATATGCTCAATTCGGTTGCTGTTGATCAAGTCAGTTTACAAAACGTGTTATTGAATAATACAACCTACTAGAAAGAGACAAAATGACATCGAAGTGCCGTACAACACCTGACTTACTATCATTTTTTATTAAACGAATGCAGCAGCTGTCCAAAATAACCTTGTTGCCGGTGCTTGGAACTGTCAAATAAATAAATGTTTATATTTAAATCGATGTTGCCTATATTAACACAAAAACCAATATTTTTGAATAATTTTATTACATTTTCAAGGTAATTTCCTGATTTTGGTTTTTGAGATCTGGCAATTTGTTTATGTTTTTCCAAAACAAAAACAAAGAGATCACTATGCCAAACACCCTGCCTACAAACTGGCGTTGCGTTAATTCTAGTCCTTGAGTTCGTTGATAGAAACCCATAATTTTTTTACATGGATTTAATTTTTTAAGGACCATTTATTGTGGTGTTAAAAAATATATTTTCGTTTTTAAGTTTATCAAACTTTTACCATAAACTATTTTGTAATTATGACGAAACTTTAAAATTCTAGACTCGTGTCTGTCCAAATTCAATTTTGATAACACGATCCTGTGTAAGTAAGCAATTTTTATGCACATCAGCGATAAAATTCAGCTTATACATATCTAAAACCTTTCAGCGGATGCTGAAAGAAAGTTTTAGAGTTTTAGGAATTTCGTAGGAATTTATGAGAGAACCTAAGCGCACGATTCATATTTGCTCCATATGTCGTCGAGTGTTACCAGCAATGTGCGTTTTAACTTAAATGTAAAATACATTAAAGTGTTTTTACGGTTTAAAATTTTGGAAGTTTTCTTGCGTGAAATTATCCCGGCTGCAATTTTTTTTTGCATGCAATTTGAACAATTTAAATTTTGTTACTGCATTTTTTTTAAATAAGACTTACTAACTTTGTTAACAACTTATTTAATTGTTCTAAAAATTTTCCAGTATAAAGGAATGCGTAAAGGTGTGGTTCCTTCCACGGCGGCCGTCGCATGCGACTAACGCATGCGGCCGCCGTTTATTCCGGTGGTTTCTTAGGATCGCGGCTCAAACTCGCGATAGCAAAATTATTATTGTAAAGGAAATAATCTTTGGTAAGAGTCGTGATGGATGATCTAGCAATATATTTATTATTAGAAGAAAAAGAGGATGACGAAATACTATTACAATTAGCCAACCTGAAACATAGCAATGCCCCTATAAATCCAATATTTCAGCAAAGACGCGATGAGGGTTGTTATACTACATTAATAAATCGACATTTTTTTTGCCTTGGCAATAGTGTAAATGAGGATAATTGAAAGATAAAATCCTCGTAAAGAGTAAACACAGTTTCTGTTTGACCTGCGACCAGTGTAGTCACGCGATAAAAAGCTGCATAGCTTTTTCCGGGAAGGGTGGTTGGTGGTGCTGTATCAACTGATTTTAACCCTGGCGGATCAAGGAGAGACTCACGACCAATTGATGGTGTCCTTTTCCTAGGGCTAGGTTAGGTTAGGTTAGGTTTAAAGTGAGTGAACTTTTTACAACCTCCACCGTGACCGCTCGGTTTATTGTGGCTCACACCCATTTATATTTCTCCCAATAGGATCAGACTTCTAATCAATCCGAGAGACGATTAGATCCGTCATGCCCTCCTCTCGCGGTATAGTGACGTGGGTAGCTACCAGGTCCTTGTTACAGGAACCAATAGGCCGTATCTCCGGCCTTTTCCTATGAAAACGGTTCTACCCGTTTTCTGTTTAAAGCCAGAGAACTTTTTTCCTATAAAAGCGGTCCTGTCCGCCTTCTGTTTGGACTCAGGGATCCCTTCCTAAGCACCTGTTTGTTCGGGATGGATTAGCCCTTCCTTGTGAAACAGGTGCCTGTTACTTCAGGGGCACCTTTGGAAACGGATTCACCCCTTTCGGTCGACGCACCTTTGTCTGCTTGGGACCTTGGGTGGCACCTCTTGAAACGGATTTATTTTTTTCTATGAAAGCGGTTCTGTCCGCTTTCTGTTTGGAGCTAGGGAAGTAATAGTCCACCACGGCAGAGCCCCGCATTACCGCAGTAAGGCTAGATACTCCGAGAGGTCGCCCTGTATCTCAGAGGCACCGTTGGAGACACTTGTTTAAGGCACAGGATGCCCTTCACTCATCAGCACGGTATGCCAACACCTTGAGTTAAGCCTTGTGTTCGTCTTAGCTTTGGATCCCGTTCCATACGCTAGCAACCGAAATTGCCGATAAACAGCGCATGTTACAAAATATCCTACTGGGCTCAACCACGACATCGACGTGCAAACACAGCGGTGGGGCTAGGAGCTGTGAGCGAAGATTCCTATAAACTAATGTTTTTTTTTGGTTTTTGTATTGTGCACGAGGAATTTTTCAATGGCGGAAGATGAATGCGCGCGACTGACAGAAAACGGTTATGCGCAATACCAGTAGCAGACCTTTGTTTGGCCGCCATTAAGTGTGCCTTTCTTTGATTTAAAAACATTTAAAAAACTTTAATATTGTAAAAATTTTGAAATTTCTTGGGGTCCACAGGGCCCGACTATCCAGAAGTTCCACCGACGAAGCTCACATTGCCATTTCACAATGTGTGTCTGGAAAGGAAAGAGCTGGCTGATTGACCAGCATCAGGGCCAATGGGGGTTGTTTAATCCTCAACCAAGAAAGCAAAGCAAAGAATAAACATAACCTCTAAAATTTTAATTATATACCCCTGATTTGGTAGATTTGTGTATTTCAAAATCAAGTTTAATTTTTAAGAAGAAGAATGAACGAACTGTTACAAAAAAAAGGCTACAATATTCTAGTGTAGCTCAGAAATAAACTGTTGGAGTTGGTCAAAGTCGATAAAAATCTCTTAAGAAGAATTCTTTCTTTATCCTTTATATTCCAAAACATCAAAAAGAAGTGGATTTATATTGCTTTTAAAAACTTCCTGTCGAAAAAAAGCCTGGAAACTATGGTAAAATAATGAAATATAATAAAATGTAATACATATAATACTATATAGATCTCAATATTAAAAAATATAAAACTTTTTTTTTAAGTACAATAAAAATGTAATGTCCATAAAAAAGGTTTTATTGGCATACAAATATTTTATACTTTAAAATTTCTAATTTGTTTGCTTTTCTGATGTACATATAATTAAATAACTAGCATAAAAATATTTGTACTTTAATTATTTCTGTTATATTGTCGCTTGATTTGTGTTAAACTCAAATAATATAATAAACTTTATATCTAATTACCGATTTGTGTTTTACGATTTAAATTAAATATACAATGTTAAAAAAGTAGGTTAGTCACAAAATCACGAATAAAATTACTTTTCGAATGGGTTCTTCTACACGTGTATTCGAATATATAATGTCAATATAATAGGATCCACATTTTTATGACTAAAGCGACATTATACTGATGTCAATACAGGGTAATTTCTAAATTTTGACAGCTCCTAGCTGACCTTATTATTCCAGATAGAAAGAAATTGTTCAGATAAATTAGGGATCATTCAAACCGTCCGAATTTGCTTACCTAAAAACCAATTGAGCACCATCGGTGTACTTTTGACTTATTGTATACTTTTTTTAGAAAGCACCCTATATATTTTGGGTTTATTAAATAGCGCCTAAAATACTCTTTAAATACTATAAATATGTAAATGTAATTCGTTTATCCATTGTTAAAATATTCACTATTAAAAACCAATTTTACAATTAGCTATATAAAATAAATCACAGTAACCTTGGAAAACAAAGTAATGACATTACCGGTGGCATGCGACATAACATTTAGTTGTAAATTCTTTTTAAATTTTAATAAATTAAGTCAAATGATTATACAGAAGATAAAAGAGGAAAATAATTTATTTCTTTATAAGAATAATAAAAATGCCAGTGCAGCACAAGCCAATTATCGAGTTTTCACCCAGAAGCCGTGTCGCAGAAATTTCTATAACAAAGAAAGACATTTTAGGATTTACCCAAAATTCCAAGGAAAAAGTAGTGAATATAGATGAGGACGAAGAATTAGAATTTATTATATTTTCGTAAAAACTAAATAGGACTACAAATTTTTTACATTTAAAATCGATCAAAAAAAATTTCCCTTCAAAATGACATCCGTAAAACACCCTTATAGATCTCAATATTAAAAAATATAAAACTTTTTTTTTTAAGTACAATAAAAATGTAATGTCCATAAAAAATTAGGTTTTATTGGCATACAAATATTATATACTTTAAAATTTCTAATTTGTTTTGCTCGATGTACATAAAATTAAATAACTAGCATAAAAATATTTGTACTTTAATTATTTCTGTTATATGTTGCTCGATATTGTGTATTAAACTCAAATAATATAATAAACTTTATATCAATAATTACCGATTTGTGTTTTACGATTTAAATAAAACAATGGTTAAAAAAGGTAGGTTAGTCACAACAATCACGAATGAAAATTAATTTCTCGAATGGGTTCTTCTCACTCGTAAGTATGTCGAATATATAATGTCAAATATGACACTCAGGAATCCACATTTTGGATGCCCATGACTTTAAAGCGACATTATACTGATGTCATATACAGGGTAATTTCTTAAATTTTGACAGCTCCTAGCGACCTTATTATTCCAGATAGAAAGAAATTGTTCAGATAAAAATTGTAGGGTATCATTCAAACCGTCCGAATTTGTTACCTAAAAAAACAATTGAGCACCATCGGTGTACTTTTTGACTTATTGTATACTTTTTTTTAATGAAACACCCTATATATTTTGTGTTTATTAAATAGCGCCTAAAATACTCTTTTTAAAAATATATATGATGAATGTAATTCGTTTATCCATTGTTAAAATATTCACTATTAAAAAACCAAATTTTACTAATTAGCTATATAAAATAAATCACAGTAACCGTTGGAAAACAAAGTTATTAAATGACATTACCGGTGGCATGCGACATAACATTTAGTTGTAAATTCGTTTTTAAATTTTAATAATATTAAGTCGCAAAATGGATTATACAGAAGAGGAAAAGAGGAAAATAATTTATTTCTTTTATAAGAATAATAAAAATGCCAGTGCAGCACAAGCCAATTATCGAGTTTTTCACCCAGGTATGCCGGTGTCGTCAAGAGGCACTTTCTATAACAAAGAAAGACAGTTTTAGGATTTACAAAAATTTGCCAAGGGAAAAAAGATAAGTGAATATAGATGAGGACGAAGAATTAGAGATTTTATTATATTTTCAAGGTAAATAACTAAATAGGACTACAAATTTTTTAAAATTAATTTAAATGTGTGTTTGTAGAAAATCCTTTTTTTTTCAACTGAAGATGCCAGTAAATATTTTAATACTTAGGTCTTAAAACAAAACTAGTATTACCTTTCGTAAATATGGATATTATCCATACAAAATTTTACCTGTTCAGAAGTTGACGGAGGAACAAAAAGTTAGTAAGCAAAATTTCTGCAGAGACAGGCTTAAAAGAATATTAAGGATGAACGATTTTTTCAAAAAGATATTATGGAGCGAAGAAGCTACTTTTACCACGGCTGGGATGTTTAACAGGCAAAATAGTCATTTATAGGCATTAGAAAACCCCCGTGGAATGTGTCAAATTAAATTCCAAGGCCGAAGAGCAGTTCATGTCTGTTGTGGCATTCTTAACACTTAAGTTATAGGTCCTATTTTTTACGAATTTTCTTTAACTGGAGAAAGATATTTAGAGTTCCTTGAGAACGAGATAGAAAATTATTTGGAAAATTTGCCTATTCGTCAGTATAATGACATAATCGGGCAGCAGAATGAAGCACTACCCCATAATGTCTTGGTTGTCCGCAGTTTCCTCGACAATCGATATCCATTATGGATTGGTAGAAATGGTAGCATTCGATGGCCACCCCATAGCCCTGATTTAACAATGTAAGATTATTTTTTTTTCCGGTTATGTGAAAAACACAGTTTATAAAGAACGAAGCGCATCGTTAAGAAATAAAATTATAAATTGCATAGATAATTAAGTTGAAGAAAAGCCGCATTTAATATGATGAATGCTATTGATAACACAAACTAACAGGTCTTGTAAATAGACCAGGGCTGAAGCCTTTAAAAAGGGTAAAAAGTGAAAAAAAATAGTTGGATAAAACCCATTGGAAAAGGAATAGAATATAAAGAAATAAAAGTAAAAATAATTTACGGGCGATCTGAGGTCAGGAAGCAGAAGGGGGTAAGTTTTTAAGAGTAAAAAACGATTTATCTCGATTTTTGGCAAAACTACAAGTCCTATGCAAAAAAGTTAAATAACAAAGTTGTAGGTAATAAAAAGATCTACAACTTTTTTATTTACACTTTTTTCACATAACTTCAAAATTTATGTGAAAAATTCAAATAACCAAGTTTTTGGTTTTTTATTTTTATCTTTCACATTTTTTGTTTAATTAGTGAAAACTTACCTTTTTACGTCTCAAACACACTGTAATTTTTTTTATTTAAAATATTTATTTTTTCACCTTATTATGACTTAATATCGAAAAAGCACCCTAATTTTCCATCGAAAATTCTCGTGTCAAAATATCTGCTTTTTTAAAAAAGTCGGTGAGCTTTTTGTTCGTTAAAATACCAATTTTCTGCAAAAAAAAAATTATTACGGTAAATGTTCTTAAAAAATGCAAACAAAACCGAAAGTAACTCAAATCCGATTTTTTATATTTTTTAAAATTTACACTGTAATTACTCAAAAAACGTGAGATTTCATGTTACATTAATAAACAAAAAATTACAATTCGAAAAATACTACTATAATTAACAACCAAATGTACATAACGATTAAAAAAAAATTTGGATTTGAGTTTTTTTAGTTACTTAGAATTTCGAGATAAACCGTTTTTTACCCTTAAAAACCCACCCCCTTCCACTTCCCGACTTCAGATAGCCAGTAAATTATTTTTCCTTTTCTTTTTGTTATATTCTCTTCCTTTTCCAGTGGGTTTCATCCTACTGTTATTTTTTTTGGTTTCAAAAATTACCGACCCTGGTCTAAAACTGTTAAAACACATTTAGAAAAATGATATTAAAGGCATAATTTAAACTTGTAAAACAAGCGCATGTAAAAGTGAATGCCTCTTTCATCGAACCTTAAGTTAAAATTGGAGTGCCAAAAATGCCATAAATGTCCAAAGAATAAAATAACAGTATCTGAACTAACGAGAACTTACCAAAAGTAACCAAATTGGGTGATGCTATTATTTTGGAGTCAGAAAATACAGGGTGATTTACGTTGAGTGTCCTATTAAAAGTTCTGGAGAACCAAAAAAAAAATTACTTTTTGGAATTTGGCACAGGGCGATAACAGGTGACAACCTATATTTTAAAAATATTTTGGCAAGTGCAGCGTTGCCAGATCTAACCGAAACCAATGGCAACATTGTAATTTTTAATAGAACACCCTATTTGTTATTGCATATTCGAATTCTACACAAAATTCTAGGTAATTTTTGTTAACATCTAGCTATACCTAAATCTTACCGTTTTTAAGAAAATAACTAATTACTATTTTTTTTAAGAAACATCACCATGTCAAAAAGGTTTAATATTTACGTGCTCAACCAAGCTGGATATCATAATTTTTGTTGGGTTAGAACATGCATGTATTTAAAAGATCTACATGCTTTGATGGCGATATATCTTACAGGGTGTTCCAAAAAAATTGCATTTTTACCGATATTAAATATTGAATAAAACTTTTTTTTTACACAACATACTATATTTGATCCCATTTTCGAATAGACCAATAATTTACCTACAAAATGTCCATACAAGTTTCTATACCCATCTGCCACCGTTTTTTAAATACAAACAAATTTTAATTTTTTCCCTGTTATTAAATACCATCCAGAATAAACTACCGGCTTAATTTACAATTTACCTGGGTAGGCCATGGTAGTTTTTATTTTAAATTGTCCTGGCAACTATTTGACATATAGGTTAAAAATTCTATATTTTGTTTAATTAATAAGAATTAAATGCTTAAAAAATTAAAATCCGTTTGTATTTAAAAAACGGTGGCAGATGGGTATAGAAACATATATTGACATTTTGTAGGAAAATTATTGGTTTATTCGAAAATGGGATAAAATATAGTGTGTTGTATTTAAAAAAATTGAGTTTTAATCATTATTTAATATCGGTAAAAATGCAAATTTTTTGGGACACTCTGCAAGATATATCGATATAATAGCATGTAGATCTTTTAAATACATGCATTGTCTAACCCCAAAAAAATTTCTGGTATCCAGCTTGGTTAGGCACGTAAATAGTAAACCTTTTTGTCATGGTGATGTTTTTTAAAAAAATTAGTGATTAATTATTTTCTCAAAAATATAGGTATAGGTAGATGTTAGCAAAAATGACTTAGAATTTTGTGTAAAATTCAAATATGCAATAAAAAATAGGGTGTTCCATTTAAAATTAAAATGTTGCCATTGGTTTCGGTCGTATCTGGCAACGCTGCACTCACCAAAATATTTTTAAAATGTAGCTTATTATCTGTTATGGCCATGTGCCAAAATTTAAAAAGTTTTTGTTTTTGGTTCTCCAGAACTTTTAATAGAACACTTAACGTGAATCATCCTGTATATTTCATCTCGTGACAGATCTACTAATTTGGGAACACAGTTATTATTTTGAGCAAAAAAGGAATTTTTTAGGCATAATTTATAATAATTATTTTTGATTTATTTAAAATACAATTTGTTATATTAATTTGGATAGATAAATTTATTAACAAATAAGATAATTTGTAATAAAAAATAAATATTGGAATTTGATATAATAATAAGAGAATTTCTTTTAGAGACAAAAAATTATGGCAATTAAAAATATATTCCCATAAAAAATAAAAACCATATGTCACTTAGAAAAAGTGTTTATAGATAATTAAAAAAATCCTATACAATAACCAATCTTATAAGAAATATTATGTAAATCTCAAAATATTAACTTATACCGTGTAATTAAGCAACATTATAAACTTTTGCCAATTTAAACAAAACCGAGAAATTTTGTCTACCAAATTTAATGATATCGTTACGTAAACCATTTCTTAACAATAAAAGGATAAAGTCTCTTTGAAAAAGTTTGAGAAAATTTGTAAAACCAATTAAGTTGTGTTAAAGGGTCTGATTTATTTACAAACTTGTTAATTTTGGTTCTTAATGTAAAAAGTTTTGAATATCTTTAGATTAAAGCTTTCTTGAAAACTGGGAAAAGTAAGGCCCAAAAATAACTTAAAACTAAATAATTATGGGTAAATATTAAACAAATTTTCTAATTAATGTTCTTTGTATAAAATTGCTAATAAGTATAAACAATAAATCTTTTAAGAAAAAAAATTTGTAAGGTAAAAAAGTTCAATATAATTTTCACCTTAAGACCCACATGATCACAGTTCTGTAATTGTTAATTGCAACTTAACTTAATTTAAATCAAGGTCATTTGTTAATATTTTATTTTTTATTTTATTATTTTTTAAGTTTTAATTTGTCGATACCTCTTCAAATAGGTAGGTATAAAGATTATAATATCCATTGTCACATCAAAGTCTAAGATGCCAAAAAATATGTATTTTATGAGTTATCAGATATATCAGAAGGATATGTATCTGGTTAGGTGAAAAGAGATTGGCAATAATAAATTACGCCAAAGTAAAAAAATTAAACCCATTAGAAGCATGCAAAGTTGAAGCCAGAGATAAAGGTAATAAACCTATACAAACATTCCGGAACTTCTTTTAAATTCCTAGGACTCACATTCGACAATAACAACTGGAAGGATCATTTTCTGACCTCAAAACTAGATGTCTAAAGGACATAAATATAATCAAATCCTATCCAATCTCTCATGGGGAGCCAATACCTGGCATTTAATTAATGTTACAAATCCCTTATAAGATCAAAACTAGATTATGGTAGCATAGTATACGCCTCAACCAAATCCCACATCAAATCACTGGATTCTATACAAAACACTTGCCTCAGACTGGCACTGGGCGCATTGCCACAAGCCCTATACCTAGCCTACAATGTCTATCAATGACAAAATCTCTTAACATAGACGCTTAACTATGCTCCTAAATTCCCCCTCCCAAAATTTTTTGGTGCCCAACCCCCTATGCACAAACACGTTTTTCAACTCAAACCTATTTAAAAAAAATATCACAGAAAACCAAATTTTTTTCCCACAAATATTTCATTCTTACATTATTCCCCCCTAAATAACTTCCCTTTACCTTTGTTCTAAACCCCCCCTTATATTTTTTTCCCACCATGGACATACCCTCCACCAAACAAATTTTTCCCCTACATCAATACAACAAAAAGAACACACAACCCTCTATCATCATAAATAAATTTTATAAAACCCCAAAAATAACAAATTCCCTCAATACAACACAATATATACTGATGGGCCAAAAAAACGTCTTTAAATACTAGCTGCGCTATATTCTCTAAATCAATACCACCGTACAACATCAAACTAAACAAACTAAACAGTATATTTTCTGCAGAACTATATGCTTTTAAAAAAAATTTTTAAATGCCATAAATAAACAAACATATAACAAATGGGTTCTGGCTGTAGATTCAATGAGCTCAAAAAAAAGCTATACAAAACACATTTAATGACAATACATTAATTATTGACATCTTAAATATTCTAAACAGACGGGTTTAAAAAAAATTCCCCCTATCTCTTTTATATGGATACCCAGTCATAGAGGGTATTCATGGAAAAAAAAAGGCAGTTTTACCTGGCAAATCACCTAAACAAAAACAGCCCATACATAGACAAAATCTTTTCACAAAGCGCTTTCATACCAAAAAAAAAAAAGATAGAACTCAATACCTCTCAACTCGAATGGGACCTACTGGAAAATAACAACAAACTACAAAAGATTTATGAAATTCTCCCAAAACCCCCTATTACCCCATTCCTCACTAGGCGCAAGCAAACCATTATCCATCGCTTACTCATTGGACATACATACCTCACCCATTCATACCTTCTAAAGTCTGAAAATCATCCTTTGTGCCCACTGTGCAAAACCCCCCTTAACTGTTGAACACCTGATGATAACTTGTTATGCTTTGATAAATACAAGACTCCACTTCAGCATCGATCAAAGCAACATCAAAAAAGCACTGAAACCTTCAAGCAAAAATGTTGAAAACATAATATTATTCTTAAAACACATAAACGCCCTGCACCTCATTTAAATTAAAAAAAAAAAAAAAAAAAAACACACTAGAAAGGGTGCTAAATAGTCTTAGACACTGATGCGCCCTTTATAACCTTTAAATTCTCTCTCTCTCTCCCTATTCTTCTTTCTCTCTCGCACACGTGGCAGGGCTGCCTCTATAGGTATATGCTCGAACTTAACTTAACTAAAAGGCAGTCTTAATGTCACCTTTGGCATTTCTTGAGAAAGATGACATAATATTATTAGTTAACTCATTTTTTAAATAATTATATGCTAGCAAGCAACTTTTATAAATCATTTTCTTGACAGGATGGCGAAGGTATATGTTATTTGCTATCTAAATTTTACATCTATTTCTTTACTGCGTTTTTGCATATGTTTTTATTAGTTAATGGTTTTACGACTTTTATACTAAATTGTAGATATGTTTTATATTTTAAAATATTCTTGTTGGATACTCGCCAAAACATTTTTTATATAATGGGACTGCTTCGGTTCTGGTCCCAGGGTATAAGGAGTATGCATACTCCTATTGACCCCTATGAACTTGCAGATCGCCTGGCACAGAAAAAAAAAAGATCCTAAAAAAAATACTAACTATCATTGTTTTTAAGATAAGAGAAGATTAAGATAAGAAACTAATTAAAATTGTTAAAATTTGAATATAAAATAAAAAAATTTTAACGTTTTTATGTTTGGAAAATTCTTTTTCCAATGCTTAGCATCCTAGATTCTATTAAAAAAAAGCCTTTGCCGTAATAACCCAACTCCCCCTCCATTCCTTTTTTTTTTTTGCCCTAGTTGGGGGGGGATCATTAATAATATATATATATATATATATATATATATATATATATATATATATATATATATATATATATATATATATATATATATATATATATATTTTTATATATATATATATATATATATATATATATATATATATATATATATATATATATATATATATATATATATATATATATATATATATATATATATATATATATATATATATATATATATATATATTAATTTGGGGTTTGTTAATTGATATTAAAATAATTTTCATCACAATTTAATAAAAGTATGCCGTTTTTTTTTAAAATTGGTATTAGGAACTATCTTTACTTTTGAACAACTTTTCCAGGTTACTTATTTCCATATTTTCTAAAAAAAAATGCACTTTACTCTTGAACCATTTAAATTTTTTTAATTTTCTGAATACCGCGTAAAAAAATATTTTTTGTTTTCCCAATCTTACTCTAAAATTGAAAATTTTTTATCAAAAGTAGTTTTAAAACTTTTAAAAACAAAAATAAAATAGTCGCTTTTATGTGCTAACTAAATAAAATAAAAAAAGTTTTAAATTTTCCCCAAAAACCCCAAAAACATATCTGAAATTAAAACGAATTTAAAAGCTGAAATATCAAAGTAAAATGTCTCTCTTCTTGAAAACTTTTAAAAACTGTTAGAATTCCCCAGCTTTGAAATTGAATTCATTATAAGTATTAGCATTCCAAATAAATTTTTTTCTAATGAAGTATTTCATTAGGCGGGCTAGATCCTTGGGGGCGGCATTTACATTTTAAAAAACTCACGCGATTGGCAATCATGCAAGCTATGTATTTTCATCCAACTTTGTCCCGGGGGGGGGCCGGGGGGGTTAACCCCCGGAGCAAAAAAACCCCCCCCCTGAAAAACTCCCCAAAAATAAACCCCAAAAATGTCCTAAAAATATTTTTTTTTTTCGTTTTTATTAATAAATTTAATTTAAAGAGGGGGAAAGATGACATGTGAACATATACAGGAGACTGGGGCTGAGTTGCCTTCTTTAGCTGGATGAATTTTATTAGAAAAAAAAAAAGTTTTTTTTTAACCTCTCTGGCACCTGCTTTACTTTTATTGGGGTTGTCTCTAGATTAAGCAAAGAACATAAAAAAAAAAATTAGGCAAACCCTTACCTCGTTTGATACCTTGAACAAAAGGAATTTTAAAAAAGGGATTTTATCCGCCCCTGGGCACAGAATATTACGGTTTTTTTTATGATTCCCCTTTTTAGTACCATTTTATTGACGATCTTGGCAAAACCCTCATTTAAAAAAATGTGTCATCATAAACATTAAAAAAAGTTTTTTTCGCAAGTTTTGATCCGTCCTCGCTAGTAATAACTGTTGAGAAGTTAGAATTTTTTAAGTATAATTTTAGGTATTGGGTTAAAATTTTGCTTTCGTTTGTATAATCAAGTAAAGAATCCCAAAAAACCCAAAACTTGTTGAACAAAAAATGGCAGCCCCGGTTAAAATTTGACCAAAAATTTTGTATATTAAAAGGGGGAAAAGGGGCTTTGTTTTTTTCCCCCAAAAATTTTTTTTTTTTATATATATGTATATAATTTTAGTAATACCCCTTTTTTAAAAAATCAATTTGCTATTTATTTTTATCTTATAATACGTCATGTTCTCAAAAAAGATCTGTCACCAACTTATATATAATAAAATAACTATAGAAAAATTAAAACTAACCAGAACTAACCGGGGGCTAACCGAATTAGGTGACAGGAAATATAATTTATCTAGCAACAGATCTATTGGGCATAATTTACGATGATTATTTATTTTTTAAAAGAATACAAATTTTTTTTTTGGTTCTTTTTTTAAAAAAATGGTGACTAAAAATATATTTCTCCTATAGATGCTAAAGGCCCCCCCTGAAAATCCGCTTATATTATGTACTAATTATTTATCTACTATGCCCAGATAGGCTATCGGAAAGAAGTACCTGGCAAGTCGGGGTTCCCAAAAATAATTTATGAAAATGTTCACAATCAAACATTTTAAAAAAAAAAATTAAAAAATTAAGGAAGAACTGTTAAAAACAAGGACAATTAAGAAGGATGAACCCCCCCTAAGATACCAAAAATTTTTTAAAAATGTATGGACTTGATGGCTGACCAATAAAAATTTATAGACTCGATGATTGCCCAAAATTTTTGCCTTTTTTTAGTAATCAAGGTCTTCAGTTAATTAACTTGTCCTTAAAACTTGATACTCCAAAAATTTTCCCCAACAATTTCCTCCCCCACAAATAGACTGCCATGCAGCTTTAAAAATATTTGTTCTTTTAAATATGTGGTTAAAAAAAACTGAAATGTCGATAATGAAAATCAAAAAAAAAAATTTTATTTTTAAAAGCAGTATTGGGTATGATACATTGAAAAAACTATGGGAATGTATTTTTGGTCACTGCCACCACTGCGGATGTCGAAAAATCTTTTTGAACTGTGGTCCCAACCTTTTCAATGTGTTGAGCTGCTTTCATAATTTTGGAATAAAGAGTAAGCTACCAAGAGCCAACCCAAATTAAAAAAATACACAGGTATATTCGACGTATATTTTATTTTCCCCCTAATATGTTCTAATAACCTAATGAGCCCAGTTACATTTTGTATTTGAGACTAAGTTTTAAAAAACTAGGTCTTTTTTAAACACGATCACTTCAAAATTTTTTGCATTTTATGCCCCCGCCAATGTTTTTCAAAACTTTAAAAATGTTGTTTATCGTTTCCCCTGAAAAAGGGGAAAACAACAAATTGCGTCCTAAAAAATTTTATTGAAATCCAAAAAAAAAGTTCTCCTTTAAGTTAGAGACTTTTCCCCCATTTTGATATTTTTCTGTCACAGGGTTCTAATTAATTTTGAGATATCTTTTCTGAAAGAATAGGAAAATGATTGGTGTCGCGGTTTCTTAGGTTTTTTCCCTTTAAAAATAAAAAGGTTTTTTTATAATTGTATTAATATCGAAATCATTTGCGCTTGTTCTTTGTCTCCCCCCTAAAGCGGCAAGTAAGGCTTTTAAATTTTTTTTGTAATTTTTAAAAAAAACCAAAAAACTCTAAGCCAGTTAAATTTTTTTATTCCCCAACCCCTTCAACCCCCCACTCGTCCTCTTTCAACCTCGGACTTCAGAGTGATTCATCGGAAGGGTTTTTTAATAGTCTTTTTTTGAAACTCTTGAGCTTTTAATTTTTAAATTTTTTTTTCACCAATTTCAAAAGGGGGTTTTTAATTTTTAAAAAAATTTCCCATAATGTTTTCTGATGTCCAATATAGTGGTAACTGAGAAATTGTGGAAAAATTCCCCTCTTTTGGACATAGCGCCACCAGCCCCCATCACAACCCAGCTATGGTGGGTTGTAAAACCCATCGGGTTTTAAAAAATACCATTTTCCAAATTGGAATTTTCCCCAGATAAAAAAGGTTTTTTTAAAAAGAAAAACAAATCCGTCCAGTAGTATGTCCTTTTAGTGGAATAAACTTTAAAAGATTTTTTAATTTTTTAAAAAACACAAAAAACCCTCCTGACGAATAAGGCCATCTGGGAGGTGTCAACCACATTTTGCTGATTCATCCAGTTGCAGTGAAAAATAAACACAGTTATCTAATTTATTCCCAACTGCGAAAAAATATCATTGCTCATTACTTCTACTCGTCTCATCACTGTATCCCCAGAAAGTTGCACAGATTTTATATCAGTCCCTATTTTGTCCTTATTTCAAAAAATTGGGAAATGAAATCTCAGCTTCTTAAAACACCTTTTTAAGGGGAAATTTTCCGTCTTCAAAATTTTTTTTTTTTTGTGCAATTATCTGGGCCCCGGGAAGATGCTTCATTTTTTAGCCTTTTTTTTGTCATTTTTTTAAAAAAAATTGACTGTTGCCCCGTTAATTTTTTTTAACTGTTTCAGTTTTGCTTCTTAATGGCAGAATGTAAAAAAATTTTTTTTAAAATTCAATGTATAGTTTTATGATGTCTCTCAATACTTTCTTATTTAGCAACGGAGACAGAGGTATTACATAACAAATATTAACTTTTTTTCCTTTTTTACCTTCTGAAAGGGGTATTGCTCTTCCTTCCCCAAATAAAAAGGGGTATTCTTTACTTTCTTTCTACTGCCTGCCATAATATTTCAAAAAAACGAAACTGCCTGTTTCAACATTTAGTATTAAACTTTGCGCAATGTCGCCGCGCTTTAAAAGTATAATATATCCCGTTCAAAGTAACCCGGCTCTTCCACCGCAGTGTTCCTTTTATTTTTTTTTGAAATTTTTTAAAAATTTTTTATACTCGTATTTTTTTTTTCCCTTTGATTTTACAACGTGAGCCCCCCAGAATTCCTTTGCAAGCTACCGGTAGCTCATGATCAAAAAGGTTGGCTACCATTGGTTTAGAACAATAAACAAATTGCGGAGTAGACTTGGTGCCATATCGATAAACGACTGTATATTTATAAATATTTAAAATCCAAAAACCCCCTACAGAATATCCCAAAATACAATCTAGTATAGATTTCTATACGCAAAAAGAGTTAGACATATTCGGTTATTAAATTTTTTTAAAAGGTTTTATTTCCCCAATGTGCTTGTAATTTTTTATTTTTTATTTATTTGTCTATAATTTAAAAATAAAAAAAAGAACAATCTTTAAATGGGTCTGTTTGTTATTGGAAAAGTAGATTAGACTTTTTTCCCCTTTTTTGTACACACCTAATTCTTAAATACCCTTCGAAAAAAAACCACGTAAAAAGTTTTAAAAAAATGCCCCATTTTTTAAAAAAAAAAAAAAATCTAAATTTTATGTTATTTTGGAACATTTCCCTTTTTTTTTTATTAAGCCACGTTTAACATTAGTGGCGGCTTTTTTTTTTTATAAAAAAAAAGTGAGACATGGGACCCACACCAAATATCAGATGTTTTGGGGAACGGAACACTTTGGAAAAAAAAAAAAATATTTTGGGATTTGAAAAAAAACAAAATTTTAAATATGTGGTTTTTTTTGCGAATTGGGCCAAATTTTAACGTAAAATCCATAATTATTTGTTTTTTTCTTAAAACCATTGGGACCTTTTTTTTAAATTATCAATTTTCAAAAGCAAATATTTAAAATTTTTTTTTATTTGACTATAAAATTTGATTAAATTTCAAAAAAACCTGTAAATTGCTTTCGACTTAATTTTTTTCTCGAGGAGCCTAAAAAAAAAAAATTTTATAAATTTCCAAAAATAAAAAATTTTTTGCCCCAAAGTTTTTTTCCTTAAGGCCAATTATTGTAATGTAAGTCTAATGTCTTTTTCCCTTTTTAAAAAAAAAATTTTGAAAATTCTAGAACCCCACTGGTTTAAAATTTAAAATTCACTTTAAATCTGAATCTATTTACCCCCCTTTTTTTCTTAGATTATACAAATTATATGCAGAAAACTTCTATTTTATTAAAAAAAACCCAACTGGTATAATAATAATAATTTATGCCAATTTTAGGGTGGAATCAACCACAAAGTTCATTATCTCATTTGTTTCGGAATTACAAAAAAAAACTTTAAATACATAAGTTTTAGAAAATGTTAAGTTACATAGTTTAAATTTACTTTTTGGGATACAGGCTGGTTACAAAAAAACCTGAAAAATACAGGGCGTAAAATGCATGATGCTTAAAATTTTAATGGAAAATAGTGGAGCCCCAAAACAAGTCAAAAAGTCTAAACAATATCAAAGTTACAAACTTTGGAAGCAATTATTTCTAAAAACATTTATAATTGAAAACTTTCGTCTTAATCACTTATTATTTGCTAATAAAATAAACTAGTTTTTTAAAATGTTAATCTACCTAAAAATTTAAAAATCATTTTGCAACACCCCAAACCCCAAAACCTCTTGTCGTCGTGCATTATGCGTGCTGGTGGCGATATGTTTGTCCGTTGTAGGTCAAAAAATTTTTAATTTGGAAAAATATGCCAATATGTTATTAATTTACAGCAAGGCAAACAAAAATGCTAATCTAGCAGCTCAAATTTACCGTGAAAAATTTTTCACTGGCTCATTTTTTTGGACAACATAGTGCAAGCATACCAAAAAAATTTTTAAAAAAGGGATGTGTGCAACCGAAATCTTTTTTTTTTAAGCAAAATAAAAAAAAAGCTATTTTAAACATAATAACTTGTGTTTTTTAAATGGATATTCAGTCTAATTTTGTGGTAAGTACAATTATTTTTTTAAAACAAATAAAAAAACCCAAAAATAATTTATTGTTTATTTGCAATATTAAAATAAATTGCAAAAAAAAATCTTATTATTTGTATGAAAATAAACATCTCTTTAAAAAATTTTAAAAAAGCAAAAAAAAAAAACATTCCCTTAGACTCCTTTTCCCCTAAAAAGGGTGAGGTGTTGCCAAATTATTTAAACTTTGAAAAGCCTTATTTCTAAATAAATTAACTTTTGACCCATGTGTTTTTGGCTTTTTAGACGTGTTTTTTTAAAAAAATTGCTTCCAATGTTTGTAACTTTGTTTTTTGACTTTCTGACTTGTTTTGAGCTCTACTATCGCCCATTTAAATCGTCAGCATCATACTTTTTAAACATTCTATAACTTTTTTTTTGAACACCGTTTTTTTTTAATTTTTTCTAGATTTTACATAAAATTCTATACAATTTTTGTTAATAATGTTATATGCATAAGCCTAGTAGCTTTTTTTAATATTTATTTATTTTAGAAAAAAATTAGTTTTGTTTTTAAAAAAAAATTACAGATGGCCTTTTTTTTCTAATGTTGGATATTTGATTTGAATATTCTATATGAATGACAAAAAAATATATTTTGTAAAATTTTTTTAATTAGATGCCAAAAAGGCATTCAAAATAAATTTATACATTTCGAATAATTATTTATTAAATATAATAATAAAAATTTAAAAAAAATTTAGATTTCTAAACGACACGCCCTGCATATTTATATTCTTTCCAATAGATTTAATAAAACCCTACAAGTTTTAAGTAATTAAGTATGTCATTTACCTTTTTGAAAAGGTTTGCGATTTATTTTCATTTTTTTTTTTTTATATCACCCCTGGTGGGGGAAAAAACAAATATTAATAATTTCTTTACTTATAACCTTCATTTATTTTAAATTATTATGGTGTAACAAATGTAAAAAAAACGCCCATCTATCTTGATATAAATATTTAGTCTTTTAAAATTTTTTTTTCCGGGTTCCTTGCATTAAGGGAGTTATAGTCCTGTGGGCATCTCTTATCCTATTTTCCATGTCTTCTGGTGTAGGGAATTCACATAAACACGATTTTAAATGACCCCCCCCAAAAAAACAAAAAAAAAATAAAGGTATTAAGTCACATTCCCCAAAGGGGCCCTCCCCAAGTTTCCATCCCCCCCCGATCCATTTTTGGTTAATAATTGTTTAGAAGCTTCCCCAAACCCCCCGATGGTAACGAGCAAAAAATTCCGTCTTGTTGAATCCACATTTGTTCTTTTTCAGTGTTTTTTTAAATTCTTTTTTGGGGTTTTTTTGCAAAAAATTAAATATCTAGTCCCAGTAAGTGGTTCGCCCCGGGAAAATAAGGAAATAACTCAAAAATTTTTATTCCCCACATAACATTAAGCGACCAATGGTTTTGACACCGAACAAATACTACTAGAAATTCAAATCTCGTGCTTTCCCCAACGCAACAGCAATTTTTAAAAAAATTTAATACAACAGCGCTATGCTCCCCGGGCAATCAATAACGTATTCCCCAAAATTAACATAGATGGCAGCATATAATAATAAGAATAATAAAGCGAACGCGCTGGTATTCAATTTTAAATTTTTTTTCAAATTTATTTTTCCCCAATTCCAACTAAAAAAATAAGATTTTTTTGAAATACATTACTTAACAACTGATTATTTTAATAGATAAGCAGTTGTGTATATTTAACAAAATTTTATCTTTATTGGGTTGGGGGAAAATTTTTAAAACCGCAAAAATAAGACAAAGAATGGTATTGGTAACATTTTATTAGAAATTCATTTGTTATAAATATAATTTTTTTTTAAAAAACCAGGAAAATCTAACAACATTAAAATATTATTTAAAACAGTTATTATCATTACCTAATTTTTAAAATTTATGTTTTTTTAAAACATTTTTTTTCATCTGTCTGAAATTTTCTATAAAAAACAACCAAAAAAAATTCATTTTAAAAATCAAGGTAACAAGTAAAACATAAACCTTATAAATAAAACATAAAATTTCTAAATAAATAAAAAAAATTCTATGATAAAAACTTAAAAATTTAACACCTGAGATTACTCAGGAACGTTCCGTCCTGTTGAATCCACATTTGTTCTTTTTCAATATTATTAACTTCTTTAAAAAACTGTGAAAGTTTATTTTCCAAAATGTTAAATATCTAGGCCCAGTAAGTGGTTTTTGGAAAAAGTAAGGACCAATAACTCGAAGATTTTTTGACTCCACACTTATCATTAAGCGACCAATGGTTTTGACACCGAAAATACTACTAGAAATTCAAATCTCGTGCTTTCTGAACACAACAGCAATTTGTCAAAATATTTAATAAAACAGCGCTATGCTCCCCGGGCAATCAACTAACGCATTACCAAAATTAATCATAGATGGCGGGGTATAATAATAAAAAAAAATAAAGCGAACGCGCTGGTATTCCCCAAAAATTTTTATTTCAAATTTATTTTTTTCCAATTCCAACTAAAAAAATAAGATTTTGCTAAAATACATTACTTTTAAAACTGATTATTTTAATAGATCAGCAGTTTTATAATTTTTTAAAAAATTTTTCTTTTTGGGGGTGGGGGAAATTTTAAATTGCAAAAAAAAAAAACAAAAAAAAGGTATTGGTAACATTTTTTTTAAAAAATTTATTTGTTATAAATACAAATTTTTAAAAAAAACCCGGAAAATCTTACAACATCACACATATTATTTAAAACAGTTATTATTATTAGATAATTTTTAAAAAATAATGTTTTATAATACATTTTTCATCTGTCTAAAATTTTATATAAAAAACAAACAAAAATTACATTTCAAAAATTAAGGTAACAAATAAAACATAAACTCTATTAAAAAACAGGACATTTCTGAATAAATAAAAAATATTTTATGATAACAACTTAAATTATAATACCTGAGATATATTCTTAAATTAAAATAAAATAAAACTTCTAAAACTATCACAGCTGGGGTTGAATGAGATCACACTGAATGGTTTCTAGGGGAAAAAAAAAGCTAGGCAGTATCTGGGGTTATCCAGAACATTCTTAAAATACATAAAATATGATATGAAAACTTAAGCCATTAATTTAGGCAAAGACAAAACAGTAGGCAAATAATATTAGGAATTTAAATATATGTGGTAACTAAAGCATAAACATAAATAATAAAAAAAAAAAAGGAAACATTAATGTTTAATTTTTTTTTTAATACAAAATTTGGCTTACTTTTCTTTTTAGATTCAAAACTTTTTTTTGACTTTAAAATACTTATAAATACAAATTCTTAAATTTATTTTTAAAATTTCAGAAAAGCAAATATGAAAAAAAAGAAAAGTGCTTGCAGTAAGCTTCAAATTTTTTTCCAAAAAAATTTTTTTAATTTTTTCTTATCCAACATTCTTATCCAAGTATTTGTAAATATCAGGCATGTAGTCTGTCTACAAGATTGACTAATGCATCACTAGCATATTTAAGCCTTTTTTTCGTTATCAAACTCTTTCTTGTCGGTTACCTCCACTGAAAAAAAGATTACTTTGACAAGTTGAACATTCTTTTAAAAATTTAAAAAAATTTTTTAAGGAGGTAACCCGCAAAAAAATGAACAAGGAAATCAAATTTGTGTTATCTAAACTGTCAAAAGGCTCCCCCATCGGCAGAAACAGTATTGTTAGAAAGTTTATATTAATATTTCTAATTTTTGTGAGAATGTAAAAAATCTCCTAAAGTACTAAAATAATCTTCACAATTAAAATTTTTTTTAAGGGGGGGGCCCCAAAAAATTAATTACAACTAAAGTTTTTTTAAGCTGCAACACATTAGTGGCACGTTGGGATGGTGTTGCTAATCCCATGCTGCCTAATCTACCCAAAAAAAAAAATGGATCTTACAGTTTCACTATAATAGGCGTTTCTGCAACAAGTATATTTACAAGAATATTTTAGCCTACCAATGTGTTGTGCTGATGCCATGGCGATGAAATTAATAAAGAATCTCCCCTTTATTATCAAAGAAGACTTACTACAATGCTTAAATAATATATCTTACCTTATAATTTTTCCACATTTATGTGGAAAAAAAAAAAAAAACCGACTTAGCAGTCAAAAAAATACAACCCCGAATTCAACAAAAACATAAAAAATGGTCGACGTAAACATGGGGATTATCGTTAAAAAAAAAAAATAAATAGTTCTTACTTTTTTTTTTTGGTTAAAAAAACGACGTGACGCCATTTAGAAATTTTAAAGCCTTTTTTTGATTTTTTTGTTTGACCCCCCCCTTTTACTTCAGATTCGTGTTCAGCGGAAAACAATACTCCCCAAAATCTTATTCTGAGACCCAGCACACACCACTTTTTTTTTTTCGGACTTTTTTTTACTGTAACTCGAACTCTTTATACTTAAAAAAATAAAATTTTTTCATTTTAATTGGGTTTGCAATAAAAAAAGGTGTTTTTTTTTTTTTCAAACTGTAAAAATTTTTGTTCCCCAAAACCCCTGTATTTCCAAGATTTGGATCGACAAACTACATCCTACTTCACTACTCACAATCTGGTAGTTGTTTGTCTTCGCCTCTACGACATAAGCTCAAATAAAAAAATCAAGATAAAAAAAAATTACATGGCGGATCCAATATGACCGTTAACGTCAGTGTAGTGGCCGATGTTTTGAAAACTAACCGATTTGCCCAAATTTTGTTTTTTCCGGGAATTTGCGGTCACTGACCACGAATCCTAGGTCGGATTTGGAAAATTCTAGATGGCGGACGTATCTTTTAAAAAAAATTTAAGAATTTGCTTAAAATTTGGTATACCGGGGTTTTTTTGGGTCGCCAATTACGAATTGAAAATATGATTTTTAAAAAAAAAAATGGCGGACACAGTGTAGTGAATTATGACGTTTCCTTCATCCTAAATTTTTTAAAAATCGATCTCCCCGGTTCGTTATCAGCACCCCCAAACCTCGTATACCAAATTGGGGGCATGGTGGGGATAAAAATTAATTTTTTAAAAATCCGCCATATTGGTTCTGCGTTTTTTTGACCATTTGCACCAGTTTAGTACAAAAAAAATTAAATTTTAAAACAAAAAAAATTTTCTATTTTTGATCCGCCATTTTAAAAAATTTGAAAATTTGACCTTAAATTTATAATCGGTGAGTCCTTAGATTTCACATACCAAATTTGGTGCAAATCGATTAATTTTACAAAAAATCGTCTGCTATGTGGTGCAAATCGGTTTTAAATCGATTATTATTTAAAAAAAATTAGTCACTATACTGGATAACATTATAAGGTAGGTTATTAAGTATACATTTAAATGTTAAAATATTGGTTTTTTTTATATTAAGAAACAAACAAGTTAATTACACCATAATTGGATTTTTTAAAAAATCAAAATTTTAATTACCTTACAAAAAAAAATTTTTATTTTTTTGGATTCCATAAAATTAAAATTTCCCAAAAAAATTTTAAAGTTTTCTTTTATATAAAGTTAAATCATTTATATATAATAAAAGTAATAAAGGTGCAAGAACAGAACCCTGAGGAACACCACTATTTATATTTTTTTTTTTCTGACATAACATTATTTAAACGTACAATTTGTGATCCCCTTTTAAAAAATTTACTTGAAATTTTGAGAAACAACAAAAACAAAAAAATTAAGTTTTT
>JAHBCN010006908.1:0-46238 GCA_019359885.1 Listronotus oregonensis
AATTTTCAAATAAAAAAAAAATTTTTGTCCATGTTAAAATTTCAATACAAAAAAAAATTCATGTTGTGCCTTCTTACTATTGACGTTTTAAAATGGACAAATTGTTAATCTTTCTTTATTTAAAAAAAACTTAAAAAAATATGAAATATATCGGGTTTTCCCCCCCCGAAACATTTTAAAGTAATGCTTCCGGTCGCTGGGGTGGCGAAAAAACTTCATGCCATTCTAATGTACGGCAGTGTCCATTCAAGTCATCTGGAAATATTTTATGATCATAATGACATAATAATCAAGATTGATATATGTTGAATGACCGTGGAAAAAAAAAAAGTGAAATTATCCGAACTAAGCTATTTAAAAACGTCGTAATATGCTCGAAGGTCAGGGGAGTATAAAGAGCGAATTCAAGGAAATTTTTTTTCGTTTCTTTTTTTTTAAACAGACGTTAACCTACGAATAAAAAGGGGGGAGTAATATTGTTTTAATAAAAAAGATTGGGATTACAATTAGTTTGCAATTAAACTCTTCCAGCATATTCATACAAAGAGGCAGCCTTGCTGCTTGTCATTTTGGAACTAATAGATAGAGAAAGTGCCAATAATCTAATCCCTTTCTCCCCGCTTTGCAATAGATCAGCTGGGTATATCCAAGGAAGTTTAAAGGTGTATGGAAGGCCGATGATGTAGAACAAAATTGTTCAGGCGTGCAGGGCAGCGGGAATAGGGGAATCGGTCCCGCCGAGTTTGCACAATGAATCGTAGGTCAGGTCCGGACTTCGATAATTGTTTCTTACCATGTATAAAGTTGACATCATCAAATGTCAAATTCAGACTAAGTATACGTTCACTGTTTTTTTTTTAATTTTTTGCACAACATTGTTGGTTAATAAACGAAACTGTTATAGAATATTTAAAATAATTGTGCATTATTGGATTTTATATCATCAGATTTAACATGGACAGAACTGATGGCACCACTCCACAGCCTTTTATTTAAATAGTTGATATTTTTGGGAGTTTCGTATTTTTACCAAACATGTTAATAAAACAATTAACAACACAATTTTTTAAAATAAATTTTAAACATTGTATGATAGTTTCATGTAATTATCACGAATTCTGTGATAAAAGAAGGGCAAAATAGTGTAAATGAGTTTAATCTAATTATTATATTTAGGGATCGATATCTGAAAAGTAAAACGTTGAAGAAAAACACTTACTTTAAATTTGTAATCAGCACCTCTGTATGCAAAAAATCATCGAAATCGGCAAGGGTCAGGAAAATTAAAAACTTATCATAATTTGAACTGGTTGTTTGTATTTTAGGCTAATACAATATATTATATTATACAAATATTTTATAAATTTATAATTTGTATAAAAGTACAATAAAATAGTGTTACCTCATACATATAACGTAAACAAATTTAACAAAAGTATAGAATTTTTTACATAGGAATTTTTTTTTATATCGTCAGGCAGTCCACAAAACTTTCTTGGATATATCCCACCCCGACACACGAAAAAAGGTACTAAAATAAATGCGTTTTCTCTCTCCAACCGGTGTTCGCCAAGGAAGTTTAAAGGTGTATGGAAACCCAATACTGTAGAACAAAATTGTCCAGGCGTGCAGAGCAGCGGGAATAGGGAGATTGGTCCCGCGGAGTTTGCGCAATAAATAGTAGGTCAGAGTCGGACATCCATAATTATTTGTTACTATCTATAAAGTTGACATCATCAAATGTCAACTTCAAGCATTCAGTTTTTTTTTGTACAAAATTGTTGGTTATTAAACGATGCTACCATAGAATATTTAAAATTATTATGTAATATTGGATTTTATATCATCTCATATAATATGGAAAGAATAGATGGCGCCACTTTACAGCCTTCTATTTAAATAATCGATATTTTTGTGAGTTTTGTATTTTTACCAAAAATCTTTGTAAATAAATAAAAACACGATTTTATTAAATAAATTTTAAACATTGTATGATAGTTTCATGTACTTATCACCAATTTTGTGATAAAAGAAGGGCAAGATAGTGTAAATGAGTTTAATCTAATCCTAAGATTCTGGTTTTACATTAAAAGGTGAAAATTTTTATAACTGCTTTATAGGCATATACTTTTCACTAATAACAAACATTTATGAGACAGAATAACAGTGGTCAAAAATGTTTAGTTACCTTTGGTACCTAGGTATCCATTGTAACAGTATCCGTTAAATATTATGTGTCTACAGTATGTCGAGCTTAAAAAGTTGATAATGTAAGTTTAAGAGACCAAAAATCTAATTTATTTTTAAACAAATACATAAAAATCAAAAAGGAACTTTAACATAAAATTTTACTCTCTTTCATTCAATTAGAGGTACCTGTATATATTAAAATATGCCTGGTCTGCCCAGTAATTAACAATTTTGATCCTTTAAAAGAATGTACTAAATTATTAAATGAAATAAAAGTACCTAAATGTAAACCTTATTTCTTTTTAATAATCCACAGAAATACACAAACATTGTGGAAATCATCTAAAAGATAGTTAAGATTGCCTTACTTTTCTCACTGCTATTTTCTATGAAATTTTCATTATTCTATTATTTATAATTGATATATTATTATTTATTCGGTTACCTATCGTTACGTCTCATAAGAACCACCTAATTTAAATATGAGAAATACTTACCTAAAGTAAAGAATGTTACCCTTGAATTTGCAAGTCAAAACCATACAACATCTAATCATTTTGTTACGATATTATAGGTTACAAACAATAAACACAAAATTATAGTCACAATTTAATAAACATTAATCACTAAAATAAGGTTTTTATAAATCCAAAAAACTTCTGCAACCACAAAACATAGGTACTCAGACAAAGCAAAACAATCGAAACTAATACGGCGCAAAGGGCACAAACCGCAACGAAAATGACGAATAATGAGACGACGACGGTTGACGGTACAGCGCGGATTTAGTTTCATAGGCGCCACGCACGCCCTTGCACCAAAAACGGTACTACGGCTCTCATAAAAGTATAATGTATTGCCTATCTACACACTGATTTATTAGTGTGTAAGTAGAGAACACCTTAAATTATTTCGTGGAATTTTGTTATTGCGCAGAATCGGCGGGGCCAACTCTGACAGTTAATTTCATACTGGGCTGGACATTTTTTGATTGAATGGGTCATAGCATTGGGCTTCTATACACCTTTAAACTTCCTTGGTTTGGCCATGTTAAGGATTAAATTGTGCTAAGGGTTACTTAAAATTGTTGGTGCAACTGGCCATAGGCCGTTTATCTGTCTCTATAAATTTCAAGGTTTAAGAAGATACAAAAGGTTAATTATTTGTTTATCAATGTTTATTTAGGTCTAAAATATTTTTTAAAAAATTTTCATTGTATAGTAAATAGTAAACCGAAAGATTTTTGTGGTATTTTTTATTGTCAATTTTATTTAAAGAATGTACATTTTATTTTATATTCTCGTATTTTAAGTAAACATAATTATCCAGAGAATATCAACCTTTTTAAATTCAAGATTTACTTTTCATGTTCATATTACAGTTGTTAGCATATTAAAAAAATAATAATACATTTTTGGATAATTATATTTTTACATATCTTTAAAATTAGTTTTAGATTTTGTTTTTTTTGTTTGTGATATTACTAGATTTATGTTTATTTGTAGGTTAATATGTTAAGTATATAGTTTGTATTAATTTGCTTTGTCAATAAGATTTATTTCTTAGACAATAAAGCTGTTAAAAAAAAGATTTAAGCCACAAAATGTAATCGAGTTACCAGAGCTGGAAACAGCCGAATCTAAATATTATGTCCAATATAATTTAGTCAATGCAAAGTAGACTAACCCAAGTTATAGAAAAACAGGGTTATATGACCAAGTATTTAGATTTTTCCCACCGCTGTGTTCGCACGTCGTTGTCATGGTTGGGCCCAGTAGGATCTTTTGGAACATGCGCTAGGATTGCTGGTTATTGGCAACTCTTGTTGCTAGCGTATGAAACGGGATCCGAAGCTAAGACGAACACAAGGCTTAAATCAGGGTGTTAGCATACCGTGCTGATGAGTGAATGACATCCTGTGCCTTAAACAGGTGTCTCCAACGGTGCCTCTGAGATACAGGGCGACCTCTCAGAGTATCTAGCCTTACTGCGGTAATGCGGGGCTCTGCCGTGGTGGACTATTACTTCCCTAGCTCCAAACAGAAAGCGGACAGAACCGCGTTCATAGGAAAAAAGTGACAAAGGTGCGCTGACCGAAAAATCCGTTTCGAGAGGTGCCACTCAAGGTCACAAGCAGGCAAAGGTGCGCCGACCGAAACGGCTGAATCCGTTTTGAAAGGTGCCCCTGCAGTCACAGGCGCCCGTTTCACGAAGAAGGGCTTATTCATCCAAACCGCTTTTTAGGGAAAAGAGTTCCTGGCTTTAAACAGAAAGCAGATAGATCTTCTGGATTTTTATGTTTTAGAAGATGTCTCTTTAAATTATATTTGCGGGGAGTTTGATGATCACACAAATTGCATTTAAACATTGCAATGTCTGCGGGGTTTTTATGTCGAAGGATATGCTTCTTCATAGAACATTTGTCAATTGCTTGATAATTACACTGATCACATTTAAACGTTTCAACATCTTCGGGATTTTTATGTCTGAGGACTTGTCTCTTTAAATGACTTTTGTAAAGAGTTTGATAATCACAATGATCGCATTTAAACATCTTGACATCTTCCGGTTTTTTATGTTGAACCAGATGTATCTTTAAATTTTCTTTGCGGGGAGTTTGATAATCACACCAATTACATTTAACCATAGCGATATCTTCGGGATTTTTATGACGAGACAGGTGGATCTTAAACTGATCTTTCCAAATAGATTGATAAGTACATTGATCGCATTTAAAAATGCTAATTTCTTCAGGTTTTCTATGATGGATAAGGTGCCTGGTTAAATTTCTTTTTTCTAATGCTTGATAATCACATTGATCGCATTTAAACATATCAATATCTTCAGGATTTTTATGTCGAACAATGTGCCTTTTTATAGCACGTTTTTCAGATGTTTGAAAATTGCACTGATCGCATTTAAACATATCAACATCTTCTGGATTCTTATGTCGGATAAGATGTCTCTTTAAACAACTTTTGTAAAGAGTTTCATAATCACACTGATCACATTTGATCTTAGCAACATCTTCAGGATTTTTGTGTTGAAGTAGGTGGATCCTTAGGTGATCTTTCCGATGAGATTGATAATTACATTGAGTGCATTTAAACATGGCAACACTTTCAAGGTTATTATGTACAAGGAGATGCCTCTTAAGATTTTTTTTCTCGAGCGCTTGGTAATCACACTGATCACATTTAAACATATCAACATCTTCGGGATTTTTATGCCGGAGCGAGTGGACCTTTAAACGATCTTTTCGCAGGGTCTGATAATTACAGTGATCACATGTAAACATATTAACATCTTCAGGATTTTTGTGTCGGAGAAGGTGCCGTTGTATATTTCTTTTCCTAACGGTTTGATAATCACAATGATCGCATTTAAACATATCAAGATCTTTGGGATTTTTATGTCGAAGCGAGTGCATCTTTAACTGATCCTTGCGATGGGATTGATAATCACAGTTATCGCATTTAAACACTTTATCAGGTTTTATATTTCGATTCTGAGTGTCTTGACGGTCATTTTCCACTTTATCACTCGCATCTTTGATTTGGCTGATACAATAAGCCAACATCCTAAAACAGAAAAGGTATAGTAATTTTCAAATTTGGATATTTAATATCCATATATATAAATATACACCAGAAACACTCATGTAAAATAAGGGTCAAGGATTTTTTTACAGGTAATTAGAATACTTATGTCAATTTAGATACTAAATATCATACCTTTATGTCGCACAATAACGAATTTATTATAGGAGAGATAACACGGTTCGTGTAATATACACACTGTTTGTCAGGCCAAAACTTGACCTGGCCCACTACCTTTGAGCATATACCTTATAGAGGCAGCCTTGCCACTTGGCCGGGCGAACAAGCATGCGGGAGAGAAAGAAGAATCAACTAGACTTGGCGCACTGTCGTGCGCAAAGATATCAAAAAATATTGACTCAACCTTCGAGTATATACCTTATAGAGGCAGCCTTTCCACTAGACCGTGCGAACAAGCATGCGAGAGAGAAAGAAGAATCAAAATATGTATAATCTTTATCTAGTTCCACGTGCCGGATTGGTTGGCGGAAAGGAATATTTTTTAATATCTGTGGTAACTGGATATTATAAATTGAAATTAAAGTAGGTAAGAGAATAAATATCTACCTGGGTTCGGGCTGTTTAAGGTCTCCCTCCTTAATAACCAATTCATTTTTTAATTTCCAGTCTTCAGACAATATTTCATCTAAATTATTACCTTCATTAGTCAACTCAACTTTTACAGCTCCAAACTTTTGTTCAGTAAGGTTATCATTGGACCTGTACACAATGAAAAAATTTTAAAAGAAAATTAAAAATTTAAAATGCTGATTACCTTTAAAATAATTCAGTTTTGTGGAAGATCTCATAACCAGATGGTTAAATTTTTTAAAATTGATGCAATTTGACAGTGAACTGACTAATTTATATGCTACTTAGGACTACTTGTACAGGGTGTCCAAATAAGAAAAGACGCCGGCTGTATCTCAGAAAATGTTTATCGCACTGCGTTGGGGAAAAATTATTTTTAGTAAAAGTGGTCAAGAGAAATAGCTGGAAATTATTTGAAAGTTTTTCAAATGGCCGCTAGGGGGCGTAACTGCAATCTTGAATCTAAAAAAGTGATGTTTCTGTGAATTTTGCTATATTAACCTAACAAAAAAATACCTGATTTTAAAAGTCGAGGATAATTTAAACCTTTTTTGGTATGACAATTTTTGCTGTATCTCTAAAAATAAAGTGGTGGGGGATATTTGAAGGTTTTCGTAAAAACACTCTATATCTTCAAAACGGCTAAGCCGATTTTAACAAGCTTGGGCTAGTTCACAACAGCTTTTCTTGGGCTATAAATGTTATAATATTTGAAGTTTTGTTAGTTTCACATGTGGCCGCTAGAGGGTTTTTTTCGATATTCCGACAGAAATGGTTAATTTTCTCAAAAAAATTAAATGCATTGGCACAATTTTATTTCCTAAAAAAGTAGCTAAATAATGCCTAAACAAGCTCGCGAAAACAGTATCTCGATGTCTTGTTCCTTACCTAAAATTTGAGCTAAAGAAAAGTTTATATGTCAATATCTCTAAAACTGTAAAACCTACAAAAAATTTTGTAGAACATTAATTATGTATTTTTACGGAACCTTTAATTTGGGTTATATAATCTTTTCGTCTAAATGCAATACTTTACGAGTTATAATAAAAAAAATCGAATTCCAGAGGTGTACCTTAAAAAAAAAGCCCTCTAGCGGCGAAATGTGTAACTAACAAAACTTCAAATATTATAACATTTATATAGCCCAAGAAAACCTCTTGTGAACTAGCCTAAGCTTGTTAAAATTGGCTTAGCCGTTTTAAAGATAAAGAGTGTTTTTTACAGAAACCTTCAAATACCCCCCACCACTTTATTTTTAGAGATACAGCAAAAATTGTCAAACCAAAAAGGTTTAAATTATCCTCGACTTTAAAAATCAGGTATTTTTTTGTTAGGTTAATATAGCAAAATTTACAAAAACATCACTTTTTTAGATTCAGGATTGCAGTTACGCCCCCTAGCGGCAATTTTAGAAACTAATTTAAAGCTATTTCTCTTGACCACTTTATTGGACACCCGGTACAATGTAGTTTAGTCTGTGGTTTACACAAGGGTGTTAACTAAACATGATGAAATAATTTCAGAAGTTACTTGTGGTCAGCTACAAAGTAAAGTTTAATCTACATTATCTAGTTTTAAATATTTTTTTAAAATTAATTATTAACATAAAATTAAAAGGAGAGTCGGTTTGTGTTTTAGTATTTAATACTTTTGGAAAAATAATAAAATAATTACCAATCTGCACATGCACTTCCCGACTTGTTTGTTTTCATAATACCAATGTATAATATTAATAAATGCTAATATGATCGTGTCGGTTAAGGTATTGTTGTTTTATCCTTTAAGTCCCAAGATCCATTCCCGCAAGCACCATGACTTTTTTTATTATAATTTTTAACAAAATAAACATTTTTCTCAAAGAAAAAATCTAAATGGTAATAAAACAGAACATAGATAATTATGTTAAAGTAAGTCATGTATATTAACACAAAAAAGCCAAAAAAATTCGATATTTTTTAACCTTCCACATTTTTTTAAATTAAGCAATACTTGTGCTGCTCAGTCTGTTTGAGAAGGTTTTTAAAGGAGTCAAATGTAAAAAATCCTGTTAAAAGATGGCAATACAAAAGTCATTTTTAACCAATGAACTTTTAACATAAAAATAACTTTTGACATATGCGATTCTTGACATTTGATAGATGTTGTTAATATATGTCAGATGTCATTTTTGACCACATATATACCAGAATAAAATGCACCTCTAAGACCAACTTCTTCATTGACATTTTTTTACTCCTTTTTCTTCCATCCATTATACATTACATGTTCTTTTAGCAGATCATCTGCTGCATGTGACATTAAAACCTCGAATGAAAGCAGAGGGAGCAGTTTTTTATTGTTGTCAATAATAGGACAATAAAAAAGAAAGTGTATTGGCAATCCGAATTAATACCAAATGTCTGCAAGCATTTAGCAGTCAATTTTCCTTGATAGGTCTATAAAACTCAGAAGTCCATTTTATTCTGGTATGTTCGTGTTTTTGACAGATACCAATAAGGATTTTCTTGAAAAAAATATCAACCTACTTATATAAATCAGTGACTGAAAAATCCAAAACATCGTCCACATTTTTATCTCTTGAAATGTTATTAAATTCAAATATATTACTTTCTGGCTCTAATTTTATTTCAGAAAAACTAGACGGTTTATCTTCCATAAATTCATCTCCCAGGTCGTTTACTTTTTCTTCTTTAAATATTTCTGTGGAGAAATAATTATCATTTTCCTCAGCCTTTTCTTTTTTAATTGGAAGACATGTATAGACTTCCATTACTGTACTTCTTTTGCACCTTACGTAGTAATTTTTTAACGTTCACTGGACTTAAAAGGAGGTCTATTTGTTATAGCTAATTTTTCTTGTTAAATATCAAGTAACACAGCAAAAATGCCAAAATATAGGTGATTGGGAAATTGGACATCAGTTTTAAGATTACTAAAAAACGTATAATAGTGATTAAAACCGAATATAAACATGAACAAATAAGGTTAAATAACTTGGGTGTAGGACTTGATAGAAGTCAAATGATCGGGAAAATAACAAAACGGGTAATTATCCCAACTAAGCTATTTCAAAAAGTCATGATATGCTCGAAAGTCAGTGAGTAAAAAGAGCGAATTGGCGAATTTTTTTCTTTCGTTTCTTTTCAAACAGATGTAAACCTACGAATGAGAAAGTGAGTAATATCGTTATAATAAAAAAGGTTAGGATAACGAAAACGTTAAAATTAAAAATATTTTTCTATTCTTTTTAGATAAATATGTGAGCTTAAAATAATGGGTACACGTGTTACAACTGACGTCCATCAATTTTAAATGAAGGTGAAGTGAAATAAGAAGCAAAAAAAAATGAGGTAATTTTTTACTTACCGCGCACGCGGCCGATTTTTAAAAAATTTTGTATTCGGGGGTTTTTTGGGGCGCTGATCATTAATCTGAAGTCAAATTTTGTCGGACTCTGCTGGCTTTTAAGTTATAACGCCCCACTCGAACCTAACCTCAAATCTGCGCAAACTCCTAAAATTCCTCCTTCCTAAAACTGATTACACCCAAAGATTTTATACGATAAATTTAATTTTACCTTTATTTAACAATTATTTTTGATGAAAAAAGCACAACAAGCGCTTCCCAAAAAATAATATTTGTACTTTAATAAATGTCAACAAAATTGTCTAGGTATTTTAGACAATTTTATGTTGGTACCCCAGAGACCCACGAAACAATTGAATGCGTTTACTTTTTAAATTGAAATCGCGAAAAATAGAAATAATTCAAATTTATAAAGTAGGCCATTCAATTGTTTCACGGGTCTCTGGCGTACCAACATAAAACAGTCTAAAATCTCTAGACAATTTTGTTGACATTTATAAGAGTAAAAATAATATTTTTGGAAAGTGCTTGTTGTGCTTTTTTTATTAAAACTATTTGTCAAATGAAAGTGAAATTAAATTTAGCTTATAAAATAATAAGCGTATTTCCATAAAATCTTCCATTTTCGGTGTAATCAGTTTTAAGGAGAAATTTTTGAAAAGTTTTGCAGATTCGTGATCAGCGCCCCAAAAAAACCCCTGTATACAAAATTTCAATTAAACACAAAATACACGAAATGGCTATATTCGTTTTTTAAAAAAGTACAGGGAAGTTCAAAAATAAAGCCCTATTTACTTTAAAATGAATATATTTAATATAGTATGTTTGTAATGTATCATGTAATAATCACAAAATTCACATTTAAACCTGGTTACATCTTTTGTGCCGAAGAAAATGTGTCTTTAAATTGCTCTTATGAACAGTTTGATAAACACACTGATCGCATTTAAACATCGCAGTATCTTTAGAAATTTTATGTCGGAGATCGTGTTTTTCAAATCACCTTTGTAAACGGTTTGATAATCGCATTTATCACATTTAAACTTAGTAACATCTTCGGATTTTTTATGTCGAAGAGCGTGTCTTTTCCAGTTGCTTTTTTCAGTGCTTGATAATCACACTGATCGCATTTAAACATCTGAACCTCTTCGGGACTTTTATGTAAGGGAAGGTGCCTTGTCAAATTACTTTTATGAAGAAATTTTTGATCACACTGATCGCATTTAAACAAATCAATTTCTTCGGTTTTTATGACGGAGAAAGTGTGTCATTAAAGTGCCTTTGTAGGGAGTTTTATAATCGCAATAATCGCATTTAAACATATTAACATCTTCTGGATTTTTATGTCGGAGGATATGAACCAATAAAGCAGCTTTGTATGGTGTCTGATGATCACAATAATCGCATTTAAACATATTTTTATCTTCGGATTTTGTATGTGGAAGAAGATGTGTTTTTAAACCTTTTTCGACAAGTTTGATAAGCACATGATCGCATTTATACATAAACATCTTCGGGTTCTTTATGTCGGAGATGATGCTTCTTTAAGTTGCCTTTCCAAGCAGTTTGATAATCACACTGATCGCATTTAAACATTTCAATATCTTTAACGTTTTCATGTAGTAGCAAGTGTCTTTTTACTTTAATTTAAAATGACATTTGTCAAGAGTTTAACTAGTGTTTTCAGGATTTTTATGACACAGAACGTGCTTTAATATAGTATGTTTATAAGGAGTCCTATAATCACAAAATTCACATTTAAACCTGGTTACATCTTCGGGATTTCTATGCCGAAGAAAATGTGTCTTTAAATTGCTCTTATGGACAGTTTGATAACCACACTGATCGCATTTAAACATCGCAGTATCTTTAGAAATTTTATGCCTGAGATCGTGTTTTTTCAAATCACCTTTGTAAACGGTTTTATAATCGCACTTATCACATTTAAACTTAGTAACATCTTCGGATTTTTTATGTCGAAGGGCGTGCCTTTTCACAGTTGCTTTTTCCAGTGCTTGATAATCACACTGATCGCATTTAAACATCTGAATTTCTTCGGGATTTTTATGTAAGGGAAGGTGCCTTTTCAAATTACTTTTATGAAGAAATTTTTGATCACACTGATCGCATTTAAACAAATCAATTTCTTCGGGGTTTTTATGACGGAGAAAGTGTGTCATTAAGGTGCCTTTGTAGGGAGTTTTATAATCGCAATAATCGCATTTAAACATACTTATTTCTTCGGGTTTTTTATGTCGAAGATAATGCGTCTGCAAATTGATCTTTTGAAGGGTCCGATAATCACACTGATCGCATTTAAACATATTAACATCTCCTGGATTTTTATGTCGAAGGATATGAACCAATAAAGCGGCTTTGTATGGAGTCTGATGATCACAATAATCGCATTTAAACATATTTTTATCTTCGGGATTTGTATGTCGAAGAAGATGAGTTTTTAAACTTCCTTTTCGACAAGTTTGATAAGCACACTGATCGCATTTAAACATAACAACATCTTCGGGTTTTTTATGTCGGAGATGGTGCTTCTTTAAGTTGTCTTTCCAAGCGGTTTGATAATCACACTGATCGCATTTAAACATTTTAATATCTTTAACGTTTTCATGTCGTAGAAAGTGTCTCTTTAATTTGTTTTTATCAGATGCTTGAAAATCACAATAATCACAATTAAACACTTTAACAGATCTTGCACGTTCAGTAAGTGAATTTAAATTCCATTTTTGATTGAACTGATCATCACACTGAAGACCGATTCCAACAGTACTAGTTTCATATTTCTTTTGATCAGTATAAGTACATTGGTCCAGGTATTCCTTCTTAATGTCGTTTTCCTCATTTTTATTTTGTAATCTAGAAATGCTATTCCATCTGAATATTTAATTTCATGTGTTTTTTCTGTGTTTTCAATTTCTACAGGTTGGGAACTTTTGTTCATCGGAGAAATCACTGGATCTGTAAAATTAACCGTTTAGTCCAATCATTATAGATTTTTTTTTTAATTAATGATGTCTGACTGTGCCATGTTTTCCGGAATAACCTGTAGATTACTAAAATCAAAAATCAAACCAATTTTTTTTCAAATAATTTTATTTAAACAATAAATATTAAAAAAAGGCTTTTTTTTTTTTTTTTTAAATAACAAAAAGTACTGGCAATATCACTTCACTCATAAGAGACCGTTTGTAGATAATTCAAAAACCTATAAAACGGTTTTTGAAGCCGGAAAAACGCTTAAAAAGACCTGTTTTCAAAAATTACTCCGTTAATTTTAATATTAAGAGCTATTTTTTGAGAAATGATAGTCAATAACAAAAATTTTGAGCTGCCGAAAGATGAAAATTGTCGATTTATAGTTTTTATTCAATTGATATAAACAAATTAGGCCCTTATCTTGCAAGTGCCGTGAATATTAGGCAAATGGTCCGACTTGAATTTTTAAAACGGCTTTTTAAAGTTGATATTAGAAGCTACAAGAACATTGTTAAAAATGCTTGTGAACTTAGCGCGTGGAGCGATAATTCGCGACCGAGATGTGGAGGGGGCACTCAGCACCGAAGGAGAAGCGAGAGTCGGGCTGGGCTCGACGGAATTTTCGCTAGGTTCACAAGCATTTTAAACAATGCTCTCCAAACTTTTATGAAAATGTGGAATATACAATTTGTAGCTTTAATCTCCAGTTTAAAAAGCCGTTTTAAAAATTCAAATCGGATAATTTGCCTAATATTCACAGAACTGGCAAGATAAGGGCTTAATTTGTTTATAGTGCGTTTGAATAAAAACTATTAAAATGCGACAATTTTCATCTTTTGGCAGCTCAAAGTATATGTTATTGACTATCATTTTACAAAAAATCAGTCCTTAATATCAAAAATTTAAAGAGACAGAATTTTTAAAAAAGGCTTTTTAGGATGTTTCCTAGGGGGGCCGCGCACGCGGTTTCCCGCGGTCTGACGCAAACGGCTGACACCAGTACACCCATTTCCTATGAAGTGTAGACGCGAGTGATCTGTTGTTAAAAAGTACAGTTTTTTGAAAAATGTTCGAAAACAAAAAAATTTTTATTGGATTTACTTTAGAAGAAATTTGGGTGAAAAAATTTAACAAAAAAAAGGGAAAATGAAAAGTTCATCCATTATTTAAAAAACCGAACAGAAAAGGGGTTTTTAAAATTTAAAAATAGACATTTAGAAGGATGGGAAATTTTAAACAATTTTTTTATTTATATCGTACAGGCACGACTTTCCCCGGGGCTGACGCTTTTCCCCGAGAGGGGAGGGGGGCCGCGTTGTACCGCCAGCGGTTACGCTTTAAAAAAAAACGGTAAATGTTTTCCCTACATTTTTCCGACGCCGGGGGCAGCCGCGTGCGTCAGCCGCCCCATAGGAAACCACCTTAAAGCGTTTTTTCCGCTTTTCTGGGAAAAAGGCGGGGGGGATTTTCAAAAAACCCTTTTGATATTTTTGAATTTCACAAATGGTCTTTTTTTTAGTAAAGTAATATAACCAGTATTTTTTTTTTATTAAAAAAAAAACCCTTTTTTAAAAAAATTTTGTTTTAAAAAAATTTCCTAAAAAAAATTTTGGATTTTTTTTGGTTTTTTTAATCTAAGGGTTTTTCGAAAGTCATGGGGAAACAGTATCTGTTAACATAAATTTCAAAAAATTTTTTTTTTTTTTTAATGATTGGGGTAGTTTTATCTTAAAAAATTTAAAACCATTTTTTAAATAATTATCCTTTATGGTTTTCTACTATTTACTATAACATAAAAAATTCTTGTTGACCAAGATTACAAAAATTACCACTAAATACCAACAAGATAACAATGCTATCAAAGTGAAAATACATTGAAGACAAAGTTAAAATTATTTCTATACAAACTGTAGTTTATCTAAAGATTTAAATATTCCATGGATTTGTAACCTATTTATATTGTTTGTTTTGTATGTACAGGGTCTTTGATTATATTTACGTGGCTTCTGGAGCCTTTATTTTTGAAGACAAAAAAAAATGTTTTATATAAAAATTGTAGGTTTTTTTCCATATTATCTTTTGAAATTATCAGTAAAAAAATATCGCAATAAAAACATAGAAAAATATAGGCAACTTCAACTTTTTTAAATGGAACACCCTGTATATTATGTGCTACAATAAAATATCTTTTTTTCTGATTTCAAATATATATACATTGATGATATTTTAATGAGCCATTTTTGAGATATTTAAGCTTAAAATATAAATAAATTGAAAAAAAATGATAGTAGTATGAAGAAAGCTATGAAAACAATAAAATTTAAATTTGAATTTGAATTTGAATATTACTTATTATATCCTTGACAACGGGTACCATCTACAGATACTATTAAATAAATAGTAAGAAAGTTTATTGAACGAAAAAGCTTTAAAATGAAGAAAAGGACTGCAGCACAAAATGAAAACAAAGTTTTGGATATCCTTGTTTTTTCAGGATAATTATTATACTTTTTCTATTGGACTAGCACTAACTACTTTAAATAATTTTAGAAAATCCTGAAATATCAATCTCGGATGCGGCATCTGAACTTAATAAAACAGATTATAAAATTTATTTAACCTTAAAATTTTACAAATTTTATCCTTATAAATTTATGTCCGTTCAGAATCTTCCTGAACAAAACATGCAGGACCGACTGAAGAATGCATTGGAAATAGCTAGGTTTATGCACCAGGATCCGAAGTTTTTAAATAAAATTCTATTCACTGACAAGTCTTCCTTCACTTTAGCAGGAATGTTTTTGTTTAATCATAAAAATAAACATTATTGGTCCAGAGAAAACCCTCACCAAATTCAGGTTATTATATATATTATTAATAATTTAACCTAAAATATCTCAAAAATGGTTCATCCAAATATCATCAATGTATATATATTTAAAATTAAAAAAAAAAAAGATCTTTTGTTGTAGTGCATAATATACAGGGTGTTTCATTTAAAAAAGTTGAAGTTGTCTATATTTTTCCATGTTTTTATTGTGATATTTTTTTACTGATAATTTCAAAAGATAATATGGAAAAAATCCTACAATTTTTATATAAAACCCTTTTTTTTGTCTTCAAAAATAAAGGCTCCAGAAGCCACGTAAATACAATCAAAGACCCTGTACATGAGTGTGCTCTTTTAAGCTTATAGCAGGCCAACTGCCATGATAGGTATTAATTATTATCAATGAAGAATTTAATAATCTTATTTTATTTAGTCCAAAGCTAATGGAAAACTATACAGATAGTAAAATAAAAATCATAAATTAAAACTCCAAATCATTATTAGTAATGTTGTAAAATATATAAACAGCACACTAACAGGAAGAAAAAAATATTAATGTCAATTTGAACAAAACAAAAAAATGCATTTAACAAAATAAACTAGGTGTCAGACAATCAAAAGGTATCAGTGTAGTACTCCTGCAGATTGTAGTATGCTTTATTGACCAGTATACCCCCGTATACCAAATTTGGTCCAAATCAGAGTGGAGGCAACTTTCGAGACAATTACACCAAATCGGTGATGTGTCTGATAAGTAGGTGCCCTAAATTTTAACCCTGAACCAGGGTTTTGAAAAAATATATTCACATGTCCTTGTTGTCCTTAAGGGTAACTCATAAGTGTATCACTGTTTCGAAAGAGATAGAGAAAAGGAATGTCAAAAAATTTGCTTACAGAATCAGGTACTGATGTCAACTTACCTATATAAATTCATGTCAGAAGAAGCTAAATTCTTGTCCAAATTTTTATTAGTACATTTTGGAAAATTGATAAATTCAAAATCGTTGCTCTCTGGCTCTAATTTTCTTATCGTAAAGCTGGAAGTCCCATCTGTATGTTCTAGATTGTTTTGCCCTTCTTTTACTATTGCTGCAGAAGAATTATTATCAGTTTGATCAAACTCTTCCATTTTGATGAAATGAGATGCAGAAAATTCCATGGTATCACTTTTCTTCTGTACCTTGCTTTGAAGATAGCTGTAGCTAACACAGAAATAAAGGGGTTTATAAAGTATTAATTAAATTCTTTAGGCACTACAAAACAAATTACAGATTACATGTCAAGACAAAAAAAAATCCATAATTAAACTAAGACTTGACGTTGGTGACTTCAACTAGATAGGCTTCCGATAACCGGACAAATAGCAAAATCAAATTATCCGAACAGGGCTATTTCAAAAATCCAAAGCCAAAAAAACTTTGGTTTGAAAGTAAATGAGAGATTTGTTTCAGCAAACTTTCTGTGATTTTTAGACCCATGCGACTGTAGTTCGTCACGAAAATATGATTTTTTGTTGTAAAAAAACCTATGTCTTCTGTCTTCGTTTATGACTTTGCTTTAGAGGCAATTCGCCAGCTCTATTTGTTAGCGGCCCCAGTGTTGTCCAGAGAAATAGAAGGGGGGAGAAAGCGCTTCGACCACTGCGCATCCAATTTTACGAGGACGGCATGTGAGCGGCCATGGTTGCTTCTACTTGTCAAATCAAAATTGACATTTGTTTTGTTTTCTTTGTTGTTCTTATGGAATAAAAAGGGTTGTCGTTTAAACAAGAGTTTTTCGTAAATGTTTTGTTTACTTTTTGGATTAGATTTGGCTTAGTATCTTTCGTTTTATTTTAGTTAAGTGTTCCATTTATAATGCTTTAATTTAGTTTAATGAACTACCTATGTCTTGTTGCGTGAGAGGGTGTTCCAATTCTAGAAGATATAGTACAGCAGAAGATATTATTTTCGTTTGTAAGTACCCCATTTTATATAGTGAAAATATTTTATTGGGTAAATAACCTAGAAAAATTAAAGCTAAAATAGTTTAATTGTAATTTTATAAGATAACATACATTATAATAGTTTAGGTCTCTTGATTTTTGCATACTTGCAGGTGCAACAAAATTTACATGTAATATTTTAATTTTAGATTTCCAAAAGAGGAAGTTTTGGTTAAAAAATGGCTGAGTATACTGCAAATGAACAATTGGTCAGCTAGCAGATACATTTGTTTAAAACAGTTCCTGGATAGTGAACATATAGGACAAGGAAAAATTTTAAGAGAAAATGTTATACCTTTGCTTTTTTTTGGATGGCATTTCCACCCAAGTACCCACCAATTCCATGGCGAAACACCATACCAAAACCATTGTCTTTCCAAAACTATTCAAGGGGAAAGAATAAGAAATAAGTTAACCAAGTTGATTCCATTTAATGGTCAATAAAACCTATTAATAAAAATATCTTTTTTATTGTTAACCCAATAGTTTAAGCAAACTAACCTACCGGATTAAGTGTAAGAATGTCACTTTTCTATTCCTTGGAGGGAGAGTGTGAACTTGCCCATGATTGTGTCTATATAACTCTATTATTATGGTATCTTAGTATTGGCAATTGCCACATATTAATCATTCAAATTTTCTCTGCAGCAGCCTAAATATAAACTAATTATGAAATAATTTGTTCAATTAGAATGTGTGTGTGATCTACAATATTTAAACATCAATAAAAATTATCTTAAATTATACAATACAATAAGATTAGTTTAACAGGAAACAGAAATTTATGTTTGCAATTTTACAATATTAATTGTCAAAAAAACCTATTCTCCACAAAAAAATTATTTTAAGAAAATTGAGAAAATAAGCTACAAAGGCAAGGACTATGTCTGGTTGTATTCTGAAAACTAAAAAAAGGAGTATAGGTATTGAAAAAAAGAGTATCATAAGAAAAAGATATGTGAATGGCAGCTGACCTGAGCATTGTTTAAAATGGTATAGGTAAACAAAACGAGTGGCATAAGTTAAGAGGTTAGTATCATCACAGTGCATATAAAAATTAATATATAGCATGATTTTTTTTAAATATATAGGCCTTCCTTTTATAATTTTTATAGTAAGAAAAAAACTCACACTTATGATCACCTACTTAAGATGATATATGATTATAGATATTGTTAAACATCCATTTTATAAAATAAAGGTGTTCAATTGGGCCAACGACATGTATTATCCAGTGTCATTTCTTTGAGTAAATGTACTTTTTAATGCAAAAAAAACATTTGACATAAAATGCAATGTATAAATAAAACACTTCTTTACTGATTATTTATTTTATTTAATAAAATGCTATTTGTCCATATTGCATGTTCTCGTTGGGAAATTCTTTAGGATGCCTTTTTTATTGTATGCATTTTTTGCTATATTCTCTTATTGTAACTTTAGGTCTGGTTGTTATTCAGAATTAGTTAACACTTTTTTACACAACAAAATATGAAATACACCTTCGATAAGAGCACTTACATAAAAAGTGTGAAATACTGTACACAAATTTTGAATAACAGAGGCCTTTATTAAACTTTTAAAGAATCCATTAAAAGATATGTTTACTTTAGAGTTCTAAAGACAGCACTGCAGTTATTGGGTAAAATTATTAAAGCTTTTTTGGGTAAACAAGTTGGTATTTCGATTTTAGCATTTCCATTTATCGTTTCTGCCAAGTCACCTGGATCTTCTTGCCCTTTTCATTAAAAATTGTAATATATATTATATGCATATTTATAACGTATTCTGCTTTCTTTATCCTTACTAAAAAATTCAAAAACACATTATGTAGGATTTCAATATTCTGAGCTTTTAACCAAGAAAAAATCTTCTAACCCATAAATATTTTTGAATTCATACAAATTATTCACCTGCATAGTATACTGTTTAATAATGGTACATGTTTTCATCTTAAAATTTTAATTTCATTCATAAAACGTAATATTATTCATCCAAAACCATTTTAATTAAATTTTTGTTTACAAACAAGATTATGACATGACAAGCACAAATGATGACAAATGACAAGCGAAAGCAACCATGGCGGCGCCCTATATTAGACTTTTCGCGCAGATTGAAGCGCTTTCTCCTCTTCTCTATTTCTCTGGTGTTGTCTGGTTCTAAGCCATATTGAAGACCCTGATTTAACTACGGAATTAAAGCTTCATCATTACTAAAACACATGCATGTAGTGCTGTGAATGGGATTTTGTAAAAAGATCTCAGGTGCGGTTGTCTTGATGTGAGGTTATGAGTTAGTTAAAACAATAGGTAAGTTGGGTGGAAACATGTAATGCACAAAACACTAAAAAACTTTTATATATTATATACATACCTTTGACCATATATCTTCTAGAAATACCATTATCGCTTGGGCATGTTAACAAGTGTGTAAGAGAAAATAAAGGTACGCGCTCGGCGTGCACCTTTACTTTCTCTCACAATCAGCACGTTCAAGCAAGAGAGAAAGATTAGTCAGATATTTCTTTTTTCCTCGGACGCCTATTTGCACTGCCAAGCGGCAGGGCTGCCTCTGGTAGGTATATACTCGAAGAATACTACAAGCAGCAACTTCAATTTGAAATCATTGTAACCTTCGAGTAATATACCTACCTAGATGCAACCTCTCGCTTGGTCGCGCAAAAGATAGGTAAATATACCATCTTTCTTTCTTGCCCCTAGTGCTGGTTGGCTGACGGAGAGGGATATATACACTTAGCTCTGCGTGCTGATTAGGCGGCGGGGTATATACCGCTCCCCGATCAATAATTAGCACGCGTAGCAAGGAAGATGGTAGACGCATTCTTCTTTCTCTATAAAAAAAGTTCCAAATATTTTTTTATAAATACGAATGAGAATAGAATAATTTAAAATAAAATGCAATGATTTTTATTTACTTTTTTATTGACATAATAATACACTTTAAGTTTTGAAAAAAAAATATTTTATAGCAGAGAAATCTAACCTCTAACAGCATCTATTTACGTTTGCAGATATTCTATTTACTAGTATACATAAATATTACATTTTGGGATTTTTATGTCGAAAAACGTGCTTCCTAATATAATTTTTGTAAACAGTCTGATAATCACAAAGGTCGCATTTAAACACCTTAACTTCTTCTGGATTTTTATGTCTTTGGTTATGCACCTTTAAATGACTTTTGTTAACGGTTTGATAATAACAGTGATCGCATTTAAACATAGTACCATCTTTGAAATTTTTATGTCGAAGCACATGCGTCTTAAGATATCCATTGTATAAAGTTTTAAAATCACAATAATCGCATTTAAACATCTTAACTTCTTCCGGATTTTTATGTCGAAGGTTGTGCACCTTCATCTGACTTTTGTAAAGAGTTTGATAATCACAGTGATCGCATTTAAATCTGGTAAATTCTTTGGGATTTTTATGCCGAAGTACGTGCCTATTTAAATTTCCTTTTTCCACAGTTTCATAACTACATAGATCGCATTTAAACATTTTAACATCTTCCGGATTTTTATGTCGGAGTTCATGCTTTTTTAAATCACCTTTGTAAACAGTTTGATAATCACAGTGATCGCACTTAAACTTACCGATGGCATCGGCATTTTTATGTCGGAGGATGTGCTTCATTACAGTATCTTTATAAGGTGTTTGAAAATCACACTCATCGCATTTAAACATACTCAGATCTTCGGAATTCTTATGTCGAAGGATATGCCTACTTAAATTTACTTTTTGCAATGTTTGATAATCACAATGATCGCATTTAAACATATTAACATCTTCGGGATTTTTATGTCGGAGCATGTGCCTATTTAAATTTCCTTTCTCCAGTGCTTGATAATCACACTGATTGCATTTGTATGTCCTAACCTCTTCGGGTTTTTTATGTCGAAGGACGTGCCTCTTCATATAAACTTTGTTAAGAGTTTGGTAATCACACTGATCGCATTTAAATATCTTACAATCCTCGGGATTTTTATGTCGCAGATCATGCTTTTGTAAATCACACTTATAAAGAGTTTGATAATCACACTGATCGCATTTAAATATTTTAACACCTTCGGGTTTTTTATGTCGGAGGACGTGTTTCTTAAAAGTTGCTTTCTGAAATGATTGATATCCACAATGATCGCATTTAAGCACTTGACGAGATTTTATATGGTTTAAACTCCGCTTTTGCTTGGCTTGATCCTTACATTGGTTTCCGGTTTTGATTGGATGATCTTCATTTTTTCATTGCCAAAGCAATTAACCATCATCCTAAAAACCAAAAAGGTTTAAATATATTCTTTAGTTTTGTTTTTTGCGGATTCATGTTTTATTAAGTTCATGTTATTTGGAGCATGGCCCCAAGCAAGCAATGCATATGTAGCCTTTGATTTAAAACATAGGTAATATGCTGTTAGTGCGCGTTTAACGAAACTGTTTGTTATAAATTCAAATGTGCATACCAAGGAAGTTTGAAGGTATATGAAAGGCCAATGCTATGGCCTATTTGATCAAAAAATGTCCAGCCCACTATGAAAATAAGTCTCAGAGTGGGCCGCCCAAATCTGCGAAATAACAAAATTCACGAAATATTTAATGTGTTGCCTATTTATACACTGATGAATCAGTGTGTAGTTAGGCAACACCTTTTACTTTTATGAGAGCCGGAGTACCGTTTTCTGGTGCAACGGCGCGGCGCGTATGAAACTATATCCGCGATGTACCATCAACCGTCGTCGTCTCATTAACCCTCCTACCAAGCAAATTTCATGTTTCGTTGTGGTTTCGTCATTATCGTTGTCGTTTTCGCCGTATTAATTTCGATTGTTTTGCTTTGTGTGATTATATTTTGTGGTTGCAGAAGTTTTTTGAATTGATTAAAACCTTATTTTAGTAATTAGTGTTTATTAAATTGTGACTATAATTTTGTGTTTATTGTTTGTTACTTATAGTATCGTAACAAAATTCCTAGAGGTTGTATGGTTTTGTCTTGTAAATCCAAGGGTAACATACCTAGCATTTGTTTTTTTAGGTAAGTATTTCTTATATTTAAATTAGGTGCTTCTTACGAGACGTAACGTTAGGTAACCGAATAAATAATAATATATCAATTATGAATTACAGAAAATAAACATTTCATTGGAAATAGCAGTGAGAAAAGTAAGGCAATCTTAACTATCTTTTAGATGAAGACCACAATGTATGTGTATTTCTGTGGATCATTAAAAAGAAATAAGGTTTACATTTAGGTACTCTTATTTTATTTAATAATTTAGTACATTCTTTTAAAGTCAAGTCAAATTGTTGGTTACAAATATAAAGTAACTTTTTTTCGATATCAATCTTTAAATATGAGAATTAGATTAAACTCATTTACACTATCTTGCCCTTCTTTATCACAAAATTGGTGATAAGTACATAAAACTATCATACAATGTTTGAAATTTATTTTAAAAAATCGTGTTTTCATTTACTAAGATTTTTGGTAAAAATACAAAACCCCCAAAAATATCGACCATTTAAATAGAAGGCTGTAAAGTGGCGCCATCTGTTCTTTCCATATTTAATCAGATGATATAAAATCAATATTACACAATAATTTTACATATTCTATAATAGTATCGTTTAATAACCAACAATTTTGTGCAAAAAAAATGAAAAAAAACAGTAAACATATAGGTAGTTTGAATTTAACATTTGATGATTACTATTCATTGCGCAAACTCCGCGGGCGAATTCCCTATTCCGGCTGCCCTGCACGCCCAAATAATTTTGTTCTACAGCATTGGCCTTCCATATACCTTCAAACTTCCTTGGTGCATACACACAGGAAGTTGAATATCAATCTAAAAAACTTTTAGATAGATACTCAATATGTGAATTTCAACCTAATTTAGGATCAGTTCTTCCAGGACACAGTTCAAATTTTCTAATTGAAAATGCTGGCCAACCTACGAATAGACTGGACCAAAAAAGGTGGTTGTTTTAATGTTAGCCCACTTGTCTGTTTAAATTCAACTTGGTTTGTTAAAGAAAACACAGGCATTTGGGTTACAACAAATTAAAATTCCCTGTTGAATACAATCCTAACTTAAATTTATAGTTTAAAGAATCATTCATTCTTCATACATTCAGACTTAAACTTAGCATTAACTAGTCTAAAAACATTTCCCTCAAATTGAATGTTTATTAATTAAGATATGAAATCAAAATTTCAATTACAGTCAAGAATAAAAAGTTACTTAGGGTAAAAAGACCGCAAATATCTTGATGCAATGTCTGTCTTGCTTTTAAAAGAAAACGCATATAATATGATAAATATCTGAAAAGATTTTTCTTGTTTTCTGTCTTTTACTCTGGCCGGATTTCTATCTTTTACTGAGGTCGCACTTTTAGAATAATGAAAAAATGTACTTACATATATTTTTTAGTAACAAAAAGGATATTTTTACTTGTTTACATTTGCTTATTTGAAACATTACTGGAACTTTGAGATGTTTCTAAAACCTTTATACAACCATAAAAACCAAAAAGCATCCAATAGCTGTCACTTCAAACAAGTCAAGGAACGAAAATCAATTTTCATTTATTGCACCTTTGGAATATAAGGAACAAGAAAACTTTTATTATCTAGGGAAGATTAAACACTTTTCCTTGATTTACAACGGGAGTTGAAGATTTAGTTGCATTTTTATAGGAAAATTTATGCAAAATTATATAGGAAAAGTAATAAAGTAAATTTTTAACAGGTGGAAAAATATTGCAATAATCAGGGTTGAAGTGGACTGCATTTTTGTTCAGGATGAGAATGGAAAAGGCATTTTTTAATTTTTAGGGAATATTGCTTGTTGCAATGAGAGTTTCTACAACACAATGAATAAAACATGGTGCTAGAAAAGACCTAGCTAGAAGGAAAAACCATGTAGAAATAAGGATTTGGAAATAGGAAATAGGTTTCTGCTACAGTAGAGCCCCAGAAAACTGACCAATTCAAGCTGGTTTATTTACCCTATATGCTTCAATGTAAAAAACATATGCTCTCTTTTTGCCTCATTTAAGCTTAGCTGGTTTGCTGTGAACTAATTAAAAACTGCGATTTTTGTGATTTTCAAAATTATGCAATATTTTTGCTGTCCCATAACCCAAAAACAAAATCATTAAAATACCGTATTGAACATACCTGGGTTTAGATTGGTCTTGGTCTTCCACCTTGATGTGTACTTCCTCATTTTTTATCTGCCATTCTTCACTTGTCACTGTTGGGTTTTCAACTTTTACATTCCAAGCCTTTTGTTCAGTAGAGAAGTCACTTGACCTGTAAAAATAAGATATACTCTTAAAATTTAAATTTAAAAAGGGAATTATCAATAAATCTTTTAATAAGTTCAGAATTATCAATAAATCTTTTAATAAGATATGTTTTTAACCCCCAAGAGAGATTTACGGATTTATTTAAGTTGGTAATGGGATTTTTTTTTTAATCGAAAAATTGCTTTTTATTTAAAATCTAAGATGAATGTAAAAAAACAATTTCTTTGTGCACTTTTTTTTATCATGTTTTAGGGGTAGTTTTTCTCGTCAAAAGGGTGAAAACATCTGGTGATATTTTTGTGTAAGCAAATTTTTTGGTACAATAAAGAAAAATACAAAAGAAATTATTTTAAACTTATTGTTATTTATTCTGAAAAAAAAACCTCCAAAAAGAGTGTTTTTGCCCTTATAGGGATGTTCCCGGGCTTCAAGGATTTCGGGACCCCAAAGTTTGGAATCAGCGACCCAAAAAACATACCCTGGAAATATTTTCTAGGTGCCCAAAGAGCATTTTCATGTTTTTTTTTTATAAGATTTTCGTTAAAATACCCCTATTAAGATTATCTTTTGCATTTTTAGGGGTGATGCCAGAATTTCCGACCTGCGGGATTCCGAAATTCGCAATTAGCGACCCAAAAAAGTACCCTGAAGGTTGGCTTCACTTGCAGTGAAATTGGGCACCCAGGACCCGCGTTTTGAATGAACTAATGGTATAGAAAACCATAATCACAACTGATAATAAACTTACTTATCTATCTGCACAGCAGTATTTCTTGAAAAGTTAATAAATTCAAAAGCATTGCTTTCTGGCTCTAATTTTGAAACTGTAGAGCTGGATGTGTTATCCACTATAAATTCATCTTCTAGAAAGTCGTCGTTCTCTTTTTTAATACGGGATGCAGAAAATTCTTCCACATTACCATTGTTGCACCCTTCTTCAGGCAAATTTTTTGGCATTAGTTCGACGAGCCCTTTTGAAGTAGGGTATATCTCTTCTTTAAGGCTGTTTTCCATTCTAACTTTAAAGTAATTGCCCTTGACAAAACGGTATATATTCTGGATTAAAACTCAAGTACGAGAATAGATACAAGACACTAAAAAAATAAAGATTTTTACACACAAAAACAAATATTTAATTGCTCGTAAATTAGGACTAGATATGCATCCGATAACCGGGAAAAGGACTAAACGTGTAAATATCCGGAATAGGCTACTTTAAAAAGTCGATCTGTAAGTTCAGTCTCGCTAATGTTAGTTGCACCAACAATTTTAAGGAAGGAGAATTTTTGTCATTTAAGTTGTTCTTTTAAAAAAAGTTATGTATATTACTGTAAAACTATAAAAGTCAGACCCATCAAATTTCATACTGTTGCTACTATGTTAAAAAATCTTATTCATCCTAGTGATAAAAAATTGCACAACCAGAATTTTAAAAAAATGGGGTTACCTTAACTGTACAGCCAAAAGTAGCGGTCGGTATTTAAATATTTGCTCTAACAACAGGAAAAGACTGAGGGGAAGTTTACCGGCCTATCAATAATTTTGTCCTGCCTACAAACTGGCGTTGCGTTAATTCTAGTCTTTAAGATCGTTGGAAAGAACTTAGCAAAGGCCTATTTCATCAAAAATTGTCCAGCCCACTAGAAAAATAACTTTGAATAAGGTGCCCTTATGATTTTGCGTAGTAACAAAATTCCACCAAATTTTATAGAAAAATCCAGGGCCAGACTCGGACTTTCCGTTTTCGTGTGCGATGATGCGGCGCGTATGAGACCATTGGCCTGCAATGCCGATTGGTCGGACCAATCGTACCCATCTTGATCTTAAAGCTGCTTTGCCCGCATTATACCGTCGTCTCATCAATCCTTGCACGTAAATTATATGTTTCGTTGTCGTTTGGAGTCGTTTAGGCATGAGCTAAACAGCGATATTTCCATAACGCCGTTATCGGCGATCGCGATTTTAAATAACGGCGATTTAAAACCGTTATCGCGACTTTCACACTACGCCAAACTAGCGTTTTTATTATTTGCAGCTATTAGCGCCCTCGTGTTATTCATTTTGCTACGGTATATTAATTTCACTTGCTCGCCTCCTATTATACTGTTTTTTTATAAATATATAATATATTATTTGCGATTTTGGTCAACGTTTGCTATCAGCGATTTTTCAATAACGGCGATTATTTTAAATTCCACAATGCAAAAAGATTTCTACTATACTGCTATACTATACTACACCTTCCTTTGCATAAATATTATAGAAAACTGTAATTCTGCTATATAGTTCAGTGAGGGGCGTGAAGATGGAGTCGAGGACCCTTGAAATAAAATACGTTTTTTTTCACTCAACGCGACGGAAAGCGATTAGCTGTGTTGCATGTTGCATATAAGTTGACGCGATTTCGCATATTATAAAAAATCGCTGTTTCTGTCAATCGGCGGTATTTGCGATTTTAGTCAACGTTTGCTATCAGCGATTTTTCAATAACGGCGATTAAATCTCCGGTAGTGATATATCGCTCATCGCTAGAGTCGTTTAATCGGGTTAGTGTTACTTTTGGAAATAACCATAGCTTGGATTCCTTTTTTAAGCCAGAAAGTATTTCTCTCCTTCTAATCTGTATACTCTGTATGCATCCTAAATCAAACCATCTTTAGATTATTGTTCTCGTGTCTAGGGAATAGGCATTTCCTATAACTCTTTTCTTCTACCCGCAGAAGTTTTCTTTTCCAAATCTCCTATATTTAAGTTTAGTGTGAATAAACTCCCTCTTGCCACACTTAAGACACCCACGGTACGTCAATATTTAAGCCTCAGAGCGCGTCCACACTATGATGAAAAACGCATGACTGCGGATCCGCGTATCGAATTCTAACGTTTCTATTGGTCAGTTTCTATGCCTGTCAAGTTTCAGCAGACACAAGGTCATTACGCAAAAAGTTAACTTAACTTTAACTTTTTGCGGAAACGCGCATCGACGGAATGACAATAATGACATAAACTAAACTAACAATAATAATAATTGCAGTTTAAAAATTGGACCTGCAAGAGCTAGAATTTATGTAAAAATGGATAGTTTTTGGAATTCAACCAGAAACTCAAAGCCTTTTGGATATTTAAATTGGGGCCACGACCAAGCAAGAATTGTTTGTATTTTTTACAAACAGCAGCCAATAACAAAGTTTTATTAACTGTTGTTTTATGCATTGTTTACAAAGTACAAAAATAATACACAACCAAAGAAAGAAAAAAACAAAGCAGAACATAGAGAACACACAATTTAATTAAATTTTTTATATATTTTTAATTAAATTTTATATAAAAATATAAATAAACAAAAGGATAGATTGGGATATTTGACAAATTTGACAGATAATTAAATTGGTAGTGTGGACAGACAAATTTTCATGGGACGTTACGTCGATCCGTCAATCCGCTTTTTCTATCGTAGTGTAGACGCGCTCTCAGGCTTCGTGGATTGTCCTAAGATTTAAAAGGGCATTTACGCTGCACCTTAGGGGTCGGGCGAAAGGACGCGAAGACGGTGGGCGGAGACTAATAAACTCCCACTACCACAATTTTCGTATAGTCGCATTAAAAATATTATATTTTATTTAGGTTCTTCCAAATTCGGTGTATCGATGCGATTTTGTTTCTGATTGCAAGCCTACAGGAGATAATGTTTTTTGGTAACTATTTTTCACTTAAATGACATTATGAATTATACACCATTTTAAAGGTAAGGAAATATTCTATGCCTTTGCTGTAACGGATTTTTGAAATATAAGTCGAATTACGAGAAAATTGTATCTAAACATAACCGATTTTAGGGTGACTTTCACTCAAGGAAATTTTAAAAACCAAGTCCAAATTTAAAAAACTATTACAGCAGAAGCCTAGATTGAAGTGTTGGCTTTCATATAGTTTTTGAAAATTAGCAATAACTTATACCGTTTATGAGAAAAACATTATGCCCCGAACCCCAAATTGGATCCAATTTTCGAGGCGCGAATGTACTCTTAAAAAAAATGCCTATGTATACTTCTCGTTAAACTTATTTATACAATATTGTATGACCCTAAAACTCAAACAACCAATCTAATTTATGGTATTTTTTAAATTTTTATGACCCTTGCCGATTACGATGATTTTCTGCATACAAAAATTGTCGTGATTTTTATTTATTTTATAAAGATTTTGGTAAAAATACAAAACTCCTAGAAATATCCACCATTTAAACAGAAGGTTGTGAAGTAGAGTCATCTATTTTTTCAATATTAAAGCAAATGATACAAACTCTGATATTACACAATAAAAGGCAGTAAAGTAAATAAAACAATTATATTAAATAATTTTAAGTATTCTGTAATGGGTTCGTTTTAAACTAAAAATGTTGTGCAAAAAATAAAAAAAACATCAAAAGTGTAGTTAGTTTAAATTTAATGATGTCAACTTTATACATGGTTACAAGGAATTATAAGTTCGGACCTGGCCATACTATTCATTGCGCAAACTCCGCAGGGTCTTTTCCTCTATACCCGCTTGCCGTTTTTGCCCTGCACGCGAAGACAAAATTGTTCTACAGTACTGAGCTTCCATAAACCTTCAAACTTCCTTGTTATAGGAGTGTATTCTAGTTCTTTTTAGAAGACTGTACTTACGCTAATGTTAGCTGCTTAGCCAAGCGAACAAGCGAGCGATAAAGGCGAGAGAAGGCCTTCGAGTGTCTGAGACCCGGAAGTCCATGCCAGTACTGAAGATCTTCTCTTTGTGTCCAAGCTTGCCATGCTTAGCCATTCCATAAGATATACCGGACCTGTGAATTTTGTCTCCGCCCCCCTTTTGGCAAGGAGGTCTGCGGATTCATTACCCTCTAGGCCGGTGTGTCCAGGTATCCACAGTAATGTAACCTTATTGTTTTGACCCAGTGTGGTCCGCGCATCCTTGCAATTCCAGACGGTTTTCGAATTGCACCGGCTGGATGCAAGAGCCTTAAGAGCTGCTTGACTATCGGAGAATATTTTAACTGTCTTATGTGTGCAGCGATCTAGCACACATCTCAATAACAAATACCTCCGCTTGAAATATGGTTGCGAGAGTGCCCAGGCTAAAGGGAAACGAAACTCTGCCCTCGGCCTCTGTCCATATATTTCAGCTCCAACACCGTTCTTGGTTTTAGAGCCGTCGATGTACCAACAGATGTCAGCCCGGGGCAGGTCGGTCATATTGGTTAACTCAATTGTGCCAAATAAAGAAATTTCCAAATTTTTAGCGTATTATTTAAATTTTAACGTACAGGGTGGTCAAAAAGTTTAAAATTGAATTTTTGTTTTGTATTGAGATATTTTTTTAAGTTTTCTTGCAATCAGTTAAGATCAAATGATAAAATTGACATTTCATTCGCGCTGCTGTTGCGCCTAAGGAAAATGGAAAAAAAATATTTACACATGTCAATAATGTTAACAAATATTCATAAAATTTATAATACACAAATAAAATTTAAAAAACAGACATAAGAGTATTTAAATGTACCATTGACAATATGTTTGACACTAGTGTTACCTAGGCACAAATACTTAAAATATATACATGAAACTTTCTGTTATAGGATTTTGTAATATTGTAAATCTAATGGTGCAATAAAAACGTTTTACAATTTTTCTGCATTTTGACACTATTCGAGGGGAGATGCGATATTAATAGGTTTGGAATTTTTATGACGAAGGTTGTGCTTTTTTAAGTCGCCTTTGTAAGCCGTTTGATAATTACACTGATTACATTTAAACTTTTTAACAATTTTGGGATTTTTATGTCGCAGAACATGCTTTCTTAAGTTACTTTTGTGAAAAGTGTGATAATCACAATGGTAGCATTTAAATATATGAAAATCTATGGGATTTTCCTGCTGAAAGTCATGCGATCCTAAATGTTCCTTACAAGCAGTTTTGACATCACAATTATCGCATTTAACTTCTGAATTTTTATGTCGGAGCTCGTGCATTTTTAAATTGTGTTTGTAAAGAGTTTGATAATCACACACGGTGCATTTAAACATACTAACATCTTCGCGATTCTTATGTCGAAGTTCATGCATCCTTAAATTGTATTTGGTATAAGTTTGATAATCACAATGATCGCACTTAAACATCTTAACATCTTCGGGATTCTTATGTCGAAGATAGTGTCTGTTTAAATCACCTTTGTAAAGAGTTTGATAACCACACTTGTCACATTTAAAAATACTATCATCTTCGGGATTTTCATGCCGAAGGACGTGCTTTTTAAAATGATGTTTGTAAAGGGTTTGATAATCACAATGATCGCATTTAAACGTATTTATATCTCCAGGATTTTTATGTCGGAGACTGTGTCTCGTTAAATCACCTCTGTAAAGAGTTTGATAATCACAATAATCGCACTTAAACATACTAACATCTTCGGGATTTTTATGTCGAAGGTAGTGTTTCTTAATATTATGTTTGTAAAGGGTTTGATAGTCACACTTATCGCACTTAAACATGTTAATATCTGCGGGATTTTTATGTTTGAGGACATGCCTCTTTATACAATGTTCATAAAGGGTTTGGTAATCACACTGATCGCATTTAAACATCCTAAGGTCTGCAGGATTTTTATCTAAGAGGACAACCTTTTGTACTTGAATTGCTGGATTGTCACAATGATTTCCGTTTTTAATTAGATCATCGTCATAATCTTCTTTGCTAAAGCAATTAACCAACATCCTAAAAAAAAATAGTGTATCTGGAACAACAATTTATCTATACAGCGTGTTACACAAAGTGAAAGTAATGGGACACAGAGAAACAACTGATTCCTTAGGTCAAAATAATGTAATTTACGTAAACTTGCCTTATCCCAAAGTTGATAATAACCAAGACAGACAGACAGAGTGTCAAACTTTTAATTTTATTTTCGTTTTTTCGTAATAATTTCTTAACTAAATGACAAAGCAGTACAAAAATTGGGGATTTGGGGGTTTTTGGGGCAAGAAATTCAAATTCGTCCATGCTTTTGATGTTGCTATTACAGAGCGCCAGCTACACTACCCACTTGTTTTAGATGGCATAACTTTTTTAAGCTTAGTATATTGACCTGTTTATTAAAAAATAAGTTACTATGACTCCCTTTCCATCAAAAATACTTTATTTAAGTCTCTAGGAGCGCTTTTTCAGAATAAATGCATTTTAGACTTCGCAATTTTCTTATGGAAAATAGGTTTCGGCCAATTGTTTTCACACTTTGCAAAATAATAGTTCTCAACACGCTGATCAAAAGTGTTCACGGGTACAAAACCCGACAACCCCTTAAACCCCCCTTCAAAATCACCCTCAAAGGTCTCCAAATCCCCGGTGACCTGTGAGGGTGATTTTGGGGGGGTTGGACGAGTTTTGGGTTTTGTGTCTGTGGAGACACAAAACCCAAGGAGGTATAAATTTTTATTGCAGATGGAACTATAGTTACTTGTTTTTTAATAAACAGGTCAATATGTCAATAGACTAAGCTTAAAAAAAGTTATGCCATCTAAAATAAGTGGGGTAGGCGTAGTAGCAACATCAAAAGCATGGACAAATTTCTCGCCTGAAACCACCCCAGATCCCCAAATTTGTTCCGCTGTCATTAAGTTAAGAAATTATTATGAAAAATGAAAACAAAATTAATAGTTTGACACCCTGTATATTAGTTATTATCAATTTTGGGATAAAGCAAGTTTACGTTACTTGCATTATTTCGACCTAAGGAATCTGCTGTTGCTTTGTGTCCCACTACTTTTGGGAAACCCTGTATACACAAAAATTAAATTCCCAAACCAGATAGGAAAAATATTTTAAATAGGGTTTCATTTAAGATATGTACAGAGTGTACAAGTTAAAAGAAAACAAAGATTTTCCAGCTCCAAAAATAAATTAAAACTTTCGGTAATTTTTTACTTACCGGGCCCACGGCCGATTTTATTGAAATTTTGTATACTTGGGTTTTTTGAGGCGCTGATCACGAATCTGAAGTGAAAATTTGTCGAACACTTTTAGTTTTTGAGTTATAACGCCCCACTAACACCTAACCTTAAAACTGTAGAAACTTTTCTAAAATTCCTCCTTCTTAAAACTGATTACAGCCAAAATGGAAGATTTTATGGAAATACACTTATTATTTTATAAGATAAATTTAATTTCACCTTCATTTAACAAATATTTTTAATAAAAAAAGCACAACAAGCACTTCCCAAAAATATTATTTTTACTTTTAAATATGTCAACCAAATTGTCTAGAGATTTTAGACTGTTTTATGTTGGTACGCCATGGACCTGCGAAACAATTGAATGGCCTACTTTATAAATTTGAATTATTTTTATTTTTCTCGATTTAAATTTTAAAAGTAAGCGCATTCAATTGTTTCACGGGTTCCTGGTGTACCAAAATAAAATTTATTAAAAAAATTAAAAATAGAACAACAAAAATATTATTTTTACTCTTAAAAATGTCAACAAAATTGTCTAGTGATTTTAGACAGTTTTATGTTGGTACGCCATGGACCCGCGAAACAATTCAATGGCTTGCTTTTTAAATTGAAATCGCGAAAAATAAAAATAACTCAAATTTATAAAGTAGGCCATTCAAATGTTTCGCGGGTCCATGGCGTACCAACATAAAACTGTCTAAAATCTGGGTAAACTAAAATCACTAGACAATTTTGTTGACATCTTTAAAAGTTAAAAATAATATTTTTTTGTTGTGACTATATTTTATTAAAAATATTTAGTTAACAAAAAAGGTAAAATCAAATTCATCTTATAAAATAATAAGAAAGTTGTTTTTTTTCCATAAAATCCTTTTAAAAATTTTGAAGGCTTTTTAATTTAGTTTTAAGAAGGAGGAAAATTTTAGAAGGAGTTTAAATTTTTCAGGAATTTTAAAAAGGTTTTTTCCCGAATTTTGGGGAAGGCTTTTTATAACACTATAAAAACTAAAAGTGTCCGACAAAATTTGACTTCAGATTCGTGATCAGCGCCCCAAAAAAACCCAGTATACAAAATTTCAATAAAATCGGCCGTGGGCCCGGTAAGTAAAAAAATTATCAAACTTTCTAGCAGCCGCTCTGACTGTAGATGTAATTCCAACTAAAATTATTTTGAAAAGGGTGTCTACCTGTTTTGGGATTGCTCTAGGTCTTCCACCTTGATGTCTACATCCTCGTTTTTTATTTTCCATTTTTCAATGCTTGTAACATCTGATTTTTTAATTTCATATGTCTCTATTGTGTTTTCAACTTTCACATCACTTACTATTCGGTGAGCAGGGTAATCATTCAATCTGAAGACAATGAATTTTCAATAAAAAAAACAATAATTTATAAAAGCGCTGTTACATTATTTAAAACAAGTAAAAATATTATAAATGTTTAAAGAATCTACAGAGAACCATATACGGCATAATTAGTGGCTTCTTATCAAGGCTGAGTTCACAAATCATTACAGAGAAAACATTGACGGGCATCGGCCAATTTTACTTAAAATTTGTAAACAGAGGATTTTGGGGCGCTGATTTTGAATCTGAAGTCAAATTTTGTCCCAAATTTCTAGTTTTTAAGTTAAAACGCACCACTCGGATCTAACCTTAAAAGTGCACACAATTTCTTAGAATTCCTACTTAAAATTATTTACACAAAAAGTAGAATATTTTATATGTTAACATTTATTTTTTTCTAGGATATAGTTATTTTTACGTTTCCTTAGTCGTTATTTTTAACAAAAACCACCACCAAAAGAAAAATAATTTTACTTTTAAAAACTCAACAAAATTATCTAGGGATTTTTAAGCAGCGGTACAACTTGGAAAACAATTCTATACGCCCTACTTTTTAAATGTGAAATGTCTAAAAATAACTAAGTAATTTTGTTGATTTTTTATAACATGATAATAAAAATTTTCAGTGTTTTTTAGTAAAGCTAATAAGGAAATAATTATGGAAATAAGTTTATCTCATAAAATAAAAGGTGTTTTAGTTTGGCTGTGACCAGGTTCAAGAAGGAGAAATTTTAGGAAAGTTTGTGCATTTTTGGAGTTAGGTCGGATTAAGGTGTTTTATAACTTAAAAACTAGAAGTTTCCGACAAAATCTGACTTTAGATGCGTGATCAGCGCTCCAAAAACAACCTGTAAGCTAAATTTCAATAAAATCGGCACTGGGCCTGATAGGTAAAAAATTAGCCCATTTATGAAAGCAGCTCAAGAGGTTGAATACCTAGTAAAACTCTAAAATACATAAATTTACTATAACGACAACCGGTAATAACCTACTTATCTACTAGTTGCATATTAGTATATTCAGGAAAGTGTTTAAATTCCAAAACATTGCTTTTGGACTCTAATTTTGTAATTGAAAAGTTGGATGTGTTATCTGCCATAAGATCGTCGTGCTCTTTTTTAACTACTTGTATGGAGGAATAATTATTAATTAGCTCGGAGGCATCCTTTTTAATGGAAAGATGTGCAGACAATTCTACTGCATCACCTACTGCAAGCCCATTTGAAATAGGTGTGCTAAGGTCGTTATCCATTGTACAGTTTTAAAGGTTGCAGGTAACAGAACAAAAAGAATACACACATCAGCCAAAGCAGTAGTTAAAATGATTCTTCATACAATACAAAAACTTGTTTGTAAACTAGGACTGGTTAAGCATACGGGCATACGGTAACCGGGAAATGTACAAAATTTATTATTATCCAAATTGGGCCACTTTAAAAAATCAATCTGAATATCATTCTGGTGATGGCCTTCGAGCATATACTTGCTAGAGGCCGCTCAGCCGTGCGAGAGCTAAAAGTGGGACGAGTCCAAGGGTGGTAACTTTAAACAGGATTGCTCGATCCAATTTAAGCCCATATACATATGCCAAATTTTAATGTCAATTTGATATTCGTGACGAAATCGTTTTCCCTATTGTTTTGTTTACAATTTGTGAATAACATTGCATTGGAAGCTTTTTTGTGTTTTTGGTTATATTTTTATCTTTTTAGACATCGGAACTTTGGTGTTTGTTTTTTATTGCATATAGTTGAATGAAGTTTTTATTATTGTATTTTTAGTGTGGGTGCAATTTACAGGGACAGGGGTCATTGACAGTTCGTTATTTTTTTGTACGGAATTTATAGATAAAAAAATATGTATTTTAATAAATTATATTATGGTAATTGTCTCGAAAGTTGCCTCCTCACCGATTTTCACCAAATTTGGTATACGGGGGTTTTTTGGGGCGCTGATTACGAATCTGAAAAAATATTTTTTCGACAACCTTTCCTTTTCGAGATATTCATCATCAAAGTTTAAAATCAAACTAACCTCATTTTTACTATATTCTCCCTTCTTTTTGTACACAATTCTTGATTTTTACACTAAAGTGACACCTAATATTTTATAAACACCGTTTAAAACCTTGCATTTTTCTTAATTTTACACCTTTTTTCCATTAAATTGCGAACTTTTAAGTTCAAAGGCAGAAGTCATATTTGTTTATAAAACCCCTTGTGTTTACATGGTTGCGGCCACGTTGGGGCGTGTGAAAGTTTGCAGTTAAATGAAAAAAAAAGTGTAAAATAAATATAAAAACCAGCTTTAAAAGGTGTTTGTGAAATATTGTGTGCCAATTTAGTGTAAAACCCAAGAATTCTGTACAAAAAGAAGGGGGAAGAGTGTAAATAAGGTTAGTTTGTTATTTAATGATGATGAATATTTCGAAAACGAAACATAGCCGAAAAAATATTTTTTACAGAATCGCAATCAGCGCCCCAAAAAAACCCCCTAAACCAAATTTGGCCAAAATTGGAGAGCGGGCAACTTTCGAGACAAGTACCAAAATCTTATTCATCCCAGTGATAATATAAACCGTCAGACATTTTTAAAATCAGTCGTTTGTCCTGTCAAATTGATAAAAGGTCCATCTTCTGGGGCTAGGCGCTGTGAGAGAAGATTCCTAGGCCCTGGCGTTTTTCCGTTTTCGTGTTGTGCACGGAAGCGTCAGAATTGACAGAAACTGGTTATGCGCAATACCACAGACCTGTCTTTCTGAAGACTCCTACAAAGAATACAACCCACTCAACTGACAGACGGCAGAGAGGGAGTAGTGGCAAATTGTACCATTGGGAATTAGAGCCAAAAGCAAAGAAACAACAAGAATACAGTTTAGCAAAAAACTTTTATTTGACACTACATTATTGGTAAAATACTTATTACAAATAAATTAACTCTTATCTAAAAGATCAGTTTTATAATTCAGGTTCTAGTTTAGGATTACTACTAGGGTTTAAAGTTTCGGGTTCCCGAAATCCCGGGTCTGGGGATAAAATTTTAATCTCTTCCTGTTTTCCGTGTAAAATAATATTATTCTTTATCAAACGTTGTTTACTTATCATCCGTTTTATTACTCTTTTATTACCTTAACGCAGTTAAAAAAGAAATATCACTTAATAAGTATAGTTTAGTTAAGTCTTAAGAGGTTTATGTTTACATCAATGTTACAAATATTATTATCTCCTACAAGTGTGGAAGCTAAATGAGCCTTTTCTTCGGCAATCATATTTGCGACCAAACTGAGACTGACTCGCGTCTAGAGAAATCCCGGATAATTATGGCTGGCGAGCTTCTTTACAGTGTTGACACACGAAACGTGCTTCATTATGAAAACCAAACAAGTTGTTAAAAACAAATCATGGGTCTTTTCTAATACGTCTCCGCATTTTTACGTCTGAAATATAATTGGGAAAAATAAAAAGTAACTAACTATCCAGAATTAACCATGACCGACCAAAAAAAAAGGCTTTTGAATATGTCTAAATTATCCCTACATAGAAGTTATTAACAAAATTTTTTTAATTTTTGATATGGTAAAAGTTATGAATTTTTTTAAAAGTGTAATTATATATTTCCTGGGTTTTCTTTAATACGTTGTTAAAATTTTGTTTATAACTTCTGCAAATAATTTAAAAGCCATAAGTTCTAGTCGGCCATGGTTAGTTAAAGCGGCTTTTTATTTTCCCCAATTACATTTCAGACGTAAAAATGCGGGGACGTATTAGAAAAGACCCCAAATTATTAATTTATAAATTAAAACTTATTTTTTTAGGTTATAACACAGCGAAGAAGCTCGCCAGCCATAATTATCCGGGGTTTCTCTAGACGCGAGTACTGAGACTGTGCTTAAGTATCATATCTTTATACATTTCTCTTCTTCTAATCGGTATACTCTATCTATCTTAAAACACCCCCTTTAGAATATTGTCCTCGCGTTAAGGGAATTACTTCTCCTACAACTCCTAGTATTCTTGATTCCATCCAAAGAAGTGCTGTTCGTCTAATCAATGATCCCACACTTACAGGAAGGCTTACTTTTCTTGCCCACCGACGGGCTGTAAGGGAAATGTCGCTCTTCTATAGGTATTTTCTCGGCTTCTGCTCTAAGGACTTGGCTAGTATAATTTTCCCTATGGCAGATCCCAACAGAGCAACACGTTGTGCCACTTGTATGCATCCTTTTACAGTTTAACTTGAGAGGCCCTGTACTTTCCCCTTTGTTTGTTTCTTTATCCCTAGAGTGTCTACATCATGGGAAATGCTATCCGCAGATATTTTCCTTCCTAAGCTCACACAGTGCTTCGCAGTGGCACCACACATGTAGGGCTGTTTCTTCAGCCTCCTGGCAGAACCTACACAGGCTATCCTCCACCAAACCTATTCTTTCCAGGTGCTTGTTGAGTTTGCAATGTCCTGTTAGTTGACCTACCGTTATTCTTACGGCTTTACGACTGTGGCTCAGTAGGTCCGAGGTAAACTTGGCTCAGCAGGTCTTAATGAACTGCTTTGCCTGTCGTTGTCCTGGTGTTTGTACCCACCAGCTTTGAAACTCTCTGCATACCCAGCTCTTAATAGATGCTTTAAGGAGGCCTGCCGAGATTCTACAGAATGGCTCAGGGCCTATCATTTTCATGGCTGATCCTCTTTTGGCTAGGTCGTCGGCCTCTTCTTACCTGGGTGACCCTCGTGGCCTGGTACCCAGGCTACCGTAAGTTTGTTTGCCAAGCCGACTTTATCCAGGGCCTGTATACAGTCCCCCACTAGTTTGGAATTAACTTTTGGAGAACTGATGGCCTTTAGGGCCGCTTCGCTGTCTGAGTAAATGACGATGGGTTTTCCTTTACTCCCTTTTTCTTTAATCAGCATGGCACAATGCATTATTGCTGCGATTTCCGCTTGGCGTGGCGTGCTGACCAAGACTTAAGGCAAAGATTGATACTACTATAATATTCTTTGCTTAAGGTTATCTTTTCTCTAGGCTTGTCTCCATAGATGCCAGCTCCTACTCCATGGTCTTGGAGCCATCTGTATACCAGATATGATCGGCTTTGATTGGAGGGCCTTCTTTCCAGTCCTCCCTATCTGATATAACAATCCGAAAGTGTCTGTTAAAAGTATAGGTAGTTTTTATAAATTCAATCTATTAGTCGAAAAAACTTATTGTTAGTAAAGGCTTATTATGAATTGCCTGACTATTTTAGAGAATTTCTTATTGCATAGAACCCTTATATTGTCTTTTTTCTCATAATATCATACATTTATTATATTATTATTCTTATTATCAAAATAATTTTATTTTATTCTGCTTTGTTTGAAAAATGTATAGTCTTAGAAGAAAATAAAGCAATATATTATTGTCATTATTAGTCGGAATTTTTATGTAGGATTTTGTGCGTTTTTAATCGCGATTTTTATGCCTTTATAAATCACCTTTGTCACGAGTTTGATAATCACATTGATCGCATTTAAACATATTTGGTTATTCGGCACTATTCAAGGAAGTTTGGAGGTTTATGGAAGGCCAGTGCTGTAGAACAAAATTGTCCACGGTGCAGCGCAGTGTGGATAGGGGAAAAGACCCCGCGGAGTTTGCGTAATGAATAGTAGGTCAGATCGAATTTCTATAATTCTTTGTTACCATGTATAAAGTTGACATCATTAAATGTCAAAGTCAAACCAACTACACTTTCACCGTCTTTTTTTATTTCTTGTACAACATTGTTGGTTTTCAAACGAAACTATTATAGAATATTTAAAGTTATTGTGAAATATAAGATTTTATATCATCTGATTTAATATGGAAAGAACAGATGGCGCCACTTCACACCCTTCTATTTAAATGGTCGATATTTTTGGGAGTTTTGAATTCTTACCAAAAATCTTGATAAAATAAATGAAAACACGTTTTTTTATATAATTTTTAAACATTGTATAATAGTTTCGTGTACTTATCACCAATTTTGTGATTAAAGAAGGGCAAATGAGTTAAATTCTTTAGATTTGTAATCAGCACCTCCGTATGCTAAAAATCATCAAAATCGACACGAGGGTCAAAAGTAAAAAATTACCATAGTTTGGACTGGTTATTTTTGTTTTAGGGTCATACAATATTTTATAAATTTATAATTTGTATAAAAGTACAATTAAATAGTGTCATCTCATGCAGGTAACATAAACAAGTTTAACGAGAAGTATAGAATTTTTTACATAAGCATTTATTTTTTTTAATCTTGAGACAGTCCACCAAGCCTAAGGCTTATATACTAACGTACCGTGGGTGTCCCAAGTGTGGTAAGAGGGAGTTTATTCACACAAGACTTAAATCTCGGAAAATTCGAGAAGGGAAAACTTCTGCGGGTAGCAAATTCCGGTCTGGACACTCAGGAGATAACGGAACGAAGAAAGTGGAAATTTTGGGGCCTCTCAAGTAGGACTGCAAAATGATGCATAAAAGTGGCACTACGTGTTGCTTTGTTGGAAGCTGCCAGAGAGATTACAGTTGCCAACTATTCGGAGCAAAAGCCGTGAAAATACCCACAAAAAAACGACATATCCCCTACAGCCCGAGTAAGAGAAGGAAGCTTTTCTTTCTGTAACCGTGGGATCATCTTCAAAGACGAACAGCTTTTTTGAATGGAATCAAGGATGATAAGAGTTGTAGGAAACCCCATTCCTCGACATGAGAACAATATTCTAAAGATGGTCTGGTTTAGGATACATGAGTATACAGATTAGATAGCACGAGGGCAAACCAGGGAATGGATCCGAAAAAAACACAAGGAACACTGGGAGAACCTCGATAGAATAAGACATGGAAAGGGCTTCATAAGGGGCCCATCCAAAAGAACGAAGGAAGAACTACTCAGACAAAGTAGGAAAAGACTTCGCATAACAGTTGGGTTGCTAACAGGGCACAATAACCTAAGAGGGCACCTAAACAAGATAGGCTCATACAATGGGGACCCAAGTTGCAGAATGTGCGATGAGGGGGAAGAAACAGCCTACCACATACTGTCTGAATGTGAAGCGTTAAATCACAAAAGACAGGCATTATTTGGGCAAACGAAAATGTGCCCGCAGGAATATATCAACCAACCAGTCCCGGGGTTACAGACTTTTAGAAGGAACAAGACTAATGGGAGGATTGGTATAAAAGACAATGGAAGATTAGGCACAAAAAGTCCAAGAGGCTGCGCTGCCTCCGGAAGTGAAAGACGGCTCCCAGGAAGAAGAAGAAAATACAGATAGATTATTATTTAGTTATGTGTATGGTATATAAATTAATTAGATTTTCTTAAATTAAATCAGATTGAAATTGTTATATTATAATAACTATCACAATATATTTTTTTGTTTGTGGGGCGCTGATTTTTGCTCCGACTGTATAGGTGCTTACCTCAGGTGAGTTCAGTATTCAACAGAGCCTTACGAACCTATATAAATAAAAGACTGATAAATGTTTGACACATTTGTTTATTAAAAAAAATATTTGTTATAAAACTTGAATATCAAATAGTTATCAAATTATGTAAGTCCTTATCAGGATATCTACACTATTACATTAATTAAAACCTTTGTCTTATATAATTAAAACAATATAAAAAAACTTTTATTATTATTATTATTATTTTATAACTCGTTTCGAAGAATTCAGAAAATTAAAAAAATATGAAAAATGTATTTGATTCTATTAGTTTGTCTTTACTGAAAATTTATTTATTTATTTTTTTAACTTTTAATTAAAATTATTTGTTCGTTATTATAATAAACATTTATTTGGTCCAAAAATTTATTAAATAAAAATAAATCTTTCAAAAACAATATCTATTCTAAGTCTGGACCTGTCCTTTTTCTCCTAGCGGCGAGAAATCTTATTACCCTATTTCGGTTTTAAAATGTCTATTCTAAGTTACCTGTTTGTTGTTACAAAACCGAAGTTCTCTTCTAAGTAGTAAAAAAAAGAATATAATATTTATACAAACAGGCTACGATGTCTTCTAGAAAGGTTTATTTGAACTGGACTATCAAAAACCATCAGCTGAGCAACATTGGCACTTTGAAATTTTCCTAACATCTGGTTGACGAACTTTGTTTACTTTTTTGTGTCATGGAAATCGGCACAGATTTTATGTAATTTGTCACTACCTCCAGGTAAATTGATTATATTTACTTTGAATTGATTTTTTATATACACTTTACTTAATTTTACTTTCTTTAAACATAAAACTTTGGAAGAAAACACTGTATCAACTTTTTAGGTTATGTCTAGCACTATGAAACCGCTTTCTTTTGTCTTTTTCGACCCTGGAGGAGCGTGGTTACTTTAACGACTGAATTTGGAGTAATCTCTCTTTTTCGGGGTTAATTCGTTTATATACCCCAAGAACAATTGCCACTATTTTAGGTAACATCGCGTCTTTCCAGACACCTAGATAGAATTTTAGCTGGACAAATAGGGCAATTTTGAATAATAAAATTTTAACTTTATTACTAAGCCTTACTTTGCTGTTATTATCTGGGCAGCTATAATCTCACTTGATATTTAGAAAATTTAATGCACTTTTTAATGGTGTATAGTTATATAAGTTTCATTTTAATCTTGTCACAATTATTTTCATGTAAACAAATTGATGTCATCCTTTCTGACTTCTTATATTTTAATATTTTTATATTTTTCAAATAAACCTCCGTTTAAATCTTATAACTAATACTAAATCTAAATAAATGATAATTTTACACATCTTTTATGACTAATTATAAGCTTTAGGTTTTTATATTAATTCCACAATATGAGTTTAATAAGCTCGATTTTTGTCTTTTAACGCGTCCCGCACTATACGCGAAATTAAAGTATTTGTTTTTACTTTTTCCTTAAATATATTTATATCATGAGAAAGATGGTTTCTTTCCCTATCTTTTGATATATAGTTTGTTAGGTTTTTTATTACGGTCAGTTTAAAACTTCTTATAGCATCATTGGATGCCAAAAGCACTGTTTCACCAATTTTTAAAATTGTCCTTTTTCTTATTAAAATCCAAACACTTTTGTTATTATGCGGTCAAAACTTAGTTTAAACTTAAATCTACCATTCTACTTCTAATCCTAATATTAAGTATTTCAAGTCAATCATTATTGGTTTTGCCTAGGGTTTTTTATGCATTAATGTTTATTTTTGGTCACTATTATTACAACCCTCTGTATATTTATAACTATCTTGTTATAATTTGATCATTAAATTAGCATTACATATTTATTTTATACATTTGGCCTTCCACTCATCTTTTTAGATTTATTACAGTCAAGAACAGTTTTCTCCAATATTTTCCGAAGTGAATTTCTGTGATTTTTTATTTCTTGTGTATTTAAAGTTTGCAAAATGTCTCATTCTGTTTATCATAGGTACCTTATGCCTTTTTCTTGGTTTTAATCCAATTTTTATATTTATATGACCCATTTTACCCTTGAAATTTATGTTATTTTTTATGTTTTTCCCTTTTCTTTATATTTTATAATAAAAATTTTTATTTAATATTTTTCCATAAGGTTATACCATCTCAATACTTTCTGTCCTGAAGGAGGAATCCAAGCGTTTTTGAAGAAGGTGAGGCTATGGATGTAATGTGTTTGTGCCAGTTAAGATTGTACTTAAAAGTAACAATGGTCTCATACGCGCCGCACTGTCGCACACGAAAAGGGAAGAGTCCAGCTCTGGTCCAGGGTATAATTTGTTGCCTACCTACATTTATGGCATACACGGATTTTTCCACAAAATTTCGTGGAATTTTGCTACTTTCCACTAAATTATGAAAATAACTGTTAGTAAGTACCTTAATAACCGTTATTTTCATAAAGGGTCAGACATTTTTTGATCAAATACGCGATAGCATTGGGCTCCCATAAACATTCAAACTTCCTTGGGATTATTATGACAAAGTTTATGTTTTTTTAAGTTACACTTGTAAAAAGTTCGATAATCACAATAAATACATTTAACTTCTTCAGAATTTTTTTGTCGGTTTTTATGCTTTGCTAACTCTCCTTTATAACGAGTTTGATAATCACAATGATCGCATTTAAACATAGTAACTTCTTCGGGATTTTTGTGTCTGAGAATATGCCTTTTTAAGACATCCTTGTAAAGAGATTGATATTCACACTGATCGCATTTAAACATATCAACATCTTCGGGATTTTTATGTCGGAGGACGTGCAATTTTAAATGATTTTTGTAAATTGTTTGAAAATTACAATGATAACATTTAAACTTATTAACATTACCTTTCTCGGAATTTTCATGTCGAAGTTTGTGCTTTTTTAAATGGTTTTTGTAAATTGTTTGATAACTACACTGACTACATTTAAACATATTTAGTTCTTCGGGATTATTATGACGAAGTTCATGATTTTTTAAGTTAGGCTCGTAAAAAGTTCGGTAATCACAATGAAGACATTTAAATTGTTCAGAATTTTTATGTCGGTTAGTATGCTTCCCTAACTCGAATTTATAACGAGTTTGATAATCACAATGATCGCATTTAAACATAGTAACTTCTGCGGGATTTTTGTGTATGAGAATGTGCATTTTTAAGCCACCCTTGTAAAAAGATTGATATTCACACTGATCGCATTTAAACATATTTATTTCTTCGGGATTATTATGACGAAGTTCATGCTTTTTTAAATTACCCTTGTAAAAAGTTTGATAATCACAATGAATACATTTTACTTTTTCAGAATTTGTATGTCGGATATTATGCCTTCCTAACTCGGCTTTATAACGAGTTTGATAATCACAATGATCGCATTTGAACATAGTAACTTCTTCGGGATTTTTGTGTCTGAGAATGTGCGTCTTTAAGACACCCTTGTAAGGAGATTGGTATTCACAGTGACCGCATTTAAACATAGTAACTTCTCCGGGATTTTTATGTCTGAGAATATGCGTTTTCAAGACGCCCTTGTAAAAAGATTGGTATTCACACTGATTGCATTTAAACATATTTGGTTCTTTGGGATTATTATGACAAAGTTCATGCTTTTTCAAGTCACGCCTGTAAAAAGTTCGATAATCACAATAAATACACTTAACTTCTTTAGAATTTTTATGTTGGATATTATGCTTCCCTAACTCGCCTTTATAACGAGTTTGATAATCACAATGATCGCATTTAAACATAGTAACGGGATTTTTATGTTTGAGGATGTGGATATTAAAATGACCTTTGTGATTAGTTTGATAATCGCAATGATTGCATTTAAACTTATTAACTTTATTGGGATTTTCATGTTGAAGTTTATGCTCTTTTAAATTATGCTTGTAGAGAGTTTGATTATCATACTGATCGCATTTAAACATATCAATTTCTTCGGGATATTCATATTGAGCAATGTGCTTCTTAAGAGTCTGATGATCATAGTGATCTCCATATTTTTCATTGCCAAAGCAATTAACCAACATGCTAAAAAATAAGGTAGTTTAGGAGCCACGTTACAATACAATACTAAGTTTTTGGTTATAGGTTTGGACCAATGAGCTGTTACGTTAACTGGAAAAAGCATCGATTTGGCATAAGCTTGGCATCATAAAAGCACATTTTAAGGTTCTGCCTTGATAAAAAAACCTCTGTACTCAACAATAAAATCCACCAAAACCGGGAAAACGGTTACTACAGATACTATTTTGTCGTAAAGCGTGGCTGCCAAGTATCTTTCTGTTTCATTTACTTGATAGTATATTATTTATAAATTTTACTTAATTTGTTCTTAAAATTACATCAAATTAAGCTCTACTAATGTATTTTAAACTGTAATAATATTTAAATTTATTACCATAAAATATTACACAGAAAAGTAATGATGTCAAAATTCTATTTTGTTTTTGGACAGCTACTAATAAAGGCGCGACAACGTGACAACAGTGAATTTTTCGTAGAGGCGTACTTCGGCCATCTTCGGCTTCGCCCGACAGATGACACATTCAATATGG
>JAHBCN010006909.1:0-46326 GCA_019359885.1 Listronotus oregonensis
ATTATATATATATATATATATATATATATATATATATATATATATATATATATATATATATATATATATATATATATATATATATATATATATATTTTTTTTTTTTTAAATTTTATGGTGATGTCAAATATGTAATTAATAGTTGATTAATTACTAAAAATAAGATATTACCGATGACATTAAATGACATTGCCTATTAAGAATGACAAAACACTGGTTTTTAAGATATTTTGGTTTAGACTATAGATTGAAACGACATTGTAAAAGTGACTTTAAGAATACACCACTACAACTTAACGTTAAAATTGAGATTTAAAATTACAACTCAAAATTTTAAACTGAAATTAGAATTTTACATTAAACAATACAATAACAGACAGGCAAACATATACACGGTGGCGTATATTTACCCAAAAAAAGTGTGTTTTTTTAAAAAAAAGTTAAAAACCTGGATCCTCGCTTTCTGCCAGGCATAAGCTACAGCATATACTCGTACATACATGATTTGTTATTGTCTCTGATGATGGCAACGGCGAAACACGCCATTGTTTTTGTTTAATAAAAACCCTTTAAAATTTTTTTAATTTAATTTTTTTTTAAACTTTTTTTAAATGTTTTAAAAAATTTATTTATCGGTATTTAGACGTAAGTTCTATATAAATATATTTATTCAGTTGATCTTTTATTACATACACAGAGCTGGGCAGGAATCAAATACTTTTGGAATCAAATCCAAAATCGATTACTTTTTAAAAATGGGATCCGTAATCTGGATTTGTTATATAATTTTAAAATAATCCGATATCGATTCCTTTTTAAAAGATCCGCTTTCAAACTAAATCGATTTCTTAAATTTCTAATTTAGAACAAATCGCCGTTTCAAATTTCCAAATTTTGACCTTAGATTATTAATTTCCAAATTTTAACCTTGTACCCTCAAAAACCCTCATATCCTAAATCTGAGGCCAATAGGTTTATTAATGCTAAAATCCGCCAGTTTAAATTTCCAGATTTTTCCCCCAAGATTCTTAATCAGCATTATACTGATTTCTGATAAAAAAACTCACCTAACATGTGATTTTTAACAAAAATATGTTTTTTTTAGGTCCAGAGAAACAACATTTAAATGAAACTTTTTTTTGGAACCATAGAGGGGGTACCCAAAAAAAGGGCATAAAGTTACTTACACTTGGTCTTTAAAATTTACTCTTGATTTTATTATTTTTTGATATTTTATCTTTGGGAAACCCTAGGGACTTTTAAATGGGACATTTTATTATTTTTATTGGGTGTTAAAAAAAAAATTTTAAAATTTTTCATTTTTATATTTCATAATTATTAAACGGTATTTGTGAAATTTCCTGAAAAATGGCAAGACCCATTTATAAATTGCTTAGATTGTCTTAAAGTCCATTCCCCCAAAATTGGCCCCTTTGGGGTGGGGAAAAATTTTTTTTTTTCAAAAACGGAAAAAGTTATCGAAATTTTTAAAAAAAACTATATGAAAGCCAACACTTAAATCTGGCTTTTGCTATAATATTTTTTAAATTTGGGGATTTATTTTTAATTTTCCTTAGTAAAAGTCCCCTAAAATGGTTATGTTTAGATATTTTTTTCTCTTAATTTGACTCATATTTCAAAAATCCGTACAGCAGAGGCATAAATATTTCCTTATTTAAAATGGTGTATAATTTATGTCATTTAAGAAAAAAATAGTTACCGAAAAACGTTATTCCTTGGCTTGCAATCGGAAACAACATCGCATCGATACACCAATTTGGAAAAACCTAAATAAAATTAATATTTTTAATGCGGCTATACTAAAATTGTGGTAGTGGAAGTTTTTAGTCTCCCCCACCGTCCCCGTCCTTCCGCCCGCCCCTAAGGTGTAGCGTAAATTCCCTTTTAAAAATCACATTTAAAAACCTTATGAATATCTAGCATCGCAAGTTTTGGAATACAGTTCGAAAAAATTTCCCGGTTAGGGTGGTTCATGTTGATTCAGAAATAACATATTTACCAATACCTAATTTGACTAAGAGTTACAGCACTTCAAAAAAAAGCTAAAAAAATTTATTTCGCGACTCGAGCTCCGTGCTAAAATTTTTGAGCTTGATTTATCATTCGAATCGTAGTTACCATTTTAAGTATAAAAACTAAAAAGGGATCCCCATTCGTGATCCATGGATCCGATTCCCCGGGGTTTGATTTTTTTTTTTTAAAAAAAGGGAAAACACAATTCCCCTTTTTAAAAAAAAAAAAAACGGGGTTTTTTTTCTTTACAAGAACCGAATCCTTAAATTTCTTTTGAAGGATCCGTCTCAGGTCTGATACATGTTATTTAAAAAAAATAAAGGTTGTGTCTTTGTATTTAGGTTTTATATCGGCCTGTATTGATATCATAGTATGCTTGTGTTAAAACTGAATTTCTGTAAGCCAATTACCTGCCTACCAGACCTGTATAAGTTGATTGTCAAGATTTTAATGTTTTTCCTTTTTTTGCGATTTTCAACTTGGTGGACCCCTTTTTAAAATTTTCGAAATGCATATAGGTAAAGCTCGTTTATTTATTTTGCAAATTGATTTTTGTATATTCTATACTTTTGTATGGTCTCATAGTTTTTTAAAAGGGAATGGTGAAATGACGGTTTTGGGGACAGAATAAAAAAAATTACTTAAATTCTCCTTTTAAAACCCACAAACCAGTAGCGAAGCAAGCCCCAAATTTAGTGAAACTCCCTTAGAGGTCACGAGGTTAAGAGGTTGTTCCAACAAATGTATAAAAAAAAAAAGCCGTTAATCTTTTTGGTCATTTGACAATAATATCAAAAAAATATTCTAAAAAAATTCCTTTTTTCCCAAACCCAAAATTTTTTCTACCTCTCGGGGGGAAAACGGACCTTTTCCAAAAAAATTTGCTAAAAACACTATTTTTGATCCTCCCAATTTTTTCCCCCTTCCAACAATTGCTTATATTTCTCAGAAAATGTTAGAAATAACATTTTTTCCCCAAAAAAAATCAACCGCATTAGTTTTTCTCCTAACCCAAAAAAACTTTTGAGCTGGATGACGTACCAACACTCGTCTTGCCCCTGAACTTGCATAAGAAGGGTTTTTCCAAAAAAATTTCATGTATGCAACCTATACTAATCGTAGACTGTCTGTCCTCCAGTTATTGTTGTACTTTGTCTCAAACTATACCGTGTTAACTTTGCCTTCATTTATGGATTATAAATAAAACTGCGGATCACTAGGGGTTTTAAAAGGCATATCATTAGGGGGGGGCTCTAATAATATAAAAAAATTTAATTTATTGTTTATTAAGGTAAGTATAATCTTAAAATTACATTAAGAAATTAAAAATATGCAAAGTTTTAATAAATTTATAACTAAATTATCTATCCCCCAAATTTCATTTTTTTTAACTAAATATCTCAAATATCTAGATCTGTTTCACTATCAGAGTCATCATTGAGATTAATTACAATAGGATTTATTTTGTTTTATATAGAAATGTAAGAGTCCTCAATTTTTAAAATGTTCTGTACTAAATTTTTTCAGCTCTCAACTGGTATGCTAGTAATTACATTTTTTATCAAATTTATAACACTGGGACTTAAAGTAGGTGTAACATTTTCTGCTCTGATCTTTGATTTTACTTGGTTCCACAATTGCTCTATGAAGTTAAACATACAGTGATACGGAGGAAGACGTAAGACGGTATGCCCAGCCTGTTCAGCCAAATTATCACATACCTATTGTTTCTTAATTGCAAATGAATTTAGGACTTCCAAAAGTTGCGCTTTTTTTAAACTAAATTCAAAATTAATATCATTTTCTTACAAATATTCCTGGATTTCAGTTTTTGAACTTAATGATGCTGGTGCTTTGTGTATAGCCGACGGCTGTGGTAGCTTGCGTTATCCATGCCAATAACACTGTTGCTTGGAATATTTTTTAAAAGATAATTTAAAAATCAGTTTTCAAAAAGTTTTGCACTCTTATTCTCATGATAATCCAAGCTAGAATCCTTATTATTCTTTGCAGACAACAGCAAGCAGTTTGGGACAAATCCGTCTTCTGAACCAGCGTGTATTATGGTAATGCGTTTTCCTTTATTTGAAGGTCCTTTCGTTTGACAGTTTTGACTGGAATCAACTCATCCTTTGGATACTGTGACTTGTGTATCGAACCATGTTTCATCGAGGTAGATTATGGATCTGTTTTCTAACATATATCTTTTAATTTCTTGTAGGTAACCAAATCTCCAAGTGCGTAATCTGTGCGATTCCATTACTACTTGTCTTTTATCTATTTTGCAGTATTTAAATTCCATTTTACAAACAACTCTATGGAGGGTGGCACAACTAATATTTATATTGGTTTTGTCTTCGTCTATCTTCTTTTCAGTTAGCCAAGGTAGGAACAACTCTGCTTTATAAAGACAATATATTTTCCTTCTTATTATGTCCTGATAACTATTGTCTATACGGTGAGATTGAAAATCACTACGTTTTTTTCTTTTGTTCAATTCTTCACTAATAATAATATCCCTTATCGATGATATTGGAGTTTTTGTAAGTAGACAGGTTTCTTTTATAGCTTCTTGTTTAATTAGTCCTCTACTGATTAAAGTTTCATACACATTTTTCACACCTGTTTTGCATGTTATGACAAATGATTTCGACGCGACATAGTTATATTCTCGTAAAACAACTTTTTCGAAACGCACAGTAAAAACGGTTATTTAACACTGCCACTAAAATATTAGCGGAAATATTTATATACCTAATAGTCAATACTCAAGAAAAACCTGGCCCACCCCTGCCATTATGAAATAATGGGTTTATCCAATAACAATAGGTAATAAAATCGTTAAAGGTTTATTGGGGTATTGTCCGTCAAAAGCCATAGCGATAGACTTTGAGACAGGCTATACTCTTCTAGCTTTTACCAAATCAATGCTGAGGTACCTAAAAGCTCAGTTCTGGCACCGACATTCTTTTTTTTATCACATAAAGGATCTCATCTTTTCCACTTTAATATTTATTTTCTCAAGCCAGTCCCTAAATCTGTAGTAGAAAACAAGCGCAGGTTATTGCAGATATCTCTTTCACAGAAGTTTTAATTAATACTGTATTTTGGCACAAAAAATTTTGTTAAGTTGATTGTGCACAAACAAATTATCTTTATTATTCTTCTTCTGTTCTTGAGCGGTAAAGTTCTGCAAAAGGCATTACCTTGGGGAATGACCCTGCACAGCAGCTGCCAATAAAACTGGATTTCTCTTTCAAGCCAAAAGTGCTTCTCCCCTTCTAATCTGTACGCTTTGTATGTGTCCAAATCAGTGCACGCCCCGAGTACTCCAAGCGTTAACTCAAACGCGGCCCGTTGCGAACTTAGGGGACTCCCCATCAGACATAGAAGGCCTGAAAGTGTATTGGTATTGTCTACTATTGCACAACCAGTAGTGGATTTACATTCACCAAGGGGCAAAACCAAGCTAAAAAGTGCATTTGTGTTAAAATCATTTTCATATTAGAAAAATAAAATAACTTTTTTGTTAGTAGAGTTAGTTCAAAATGTAATAGAAATAGTAATTGTATAAAAAATAGGTTACAAATTATGCAGATACTGTGTTTCAAAACAAGTTACTGTGGAACCTTGCCATTTCTGGATTCAGAAGTATGAAATTGTAATATAGGTTATTAATGACGATTAAAAATTAAGTTTTTGTTTGTTATTTTTGGGGATTCTATAGAAAAAGATATACAAGATGGCTGTTTCACATTTTTTTTAATGTGAAAAAGCCACAGTTCTTGCTGGATGACCCTGTATACTCTTAAAAACAATCGTTTTTCTTTGAAGCTAAATGCAATTTAAAATCTACGTCGTAATTCATCAATCATCAATTATTAATTTTAGGAACGATTTAATAACTCTTCATTAATTTGGTTTCCCTGAATGACTAATACATTAAGCAAACGCCTTGGGCTAAAACTTAATGATGTCAATCAAAAACAAAGAAGAAAAAACTAATTCTACAACATCTTGTGGTACCGCGCCGTAAATTAACAGAAGTACTATCAGTGTTTTGCCATAGTTTAAAGAATATACAATATATATTGTATGTTCTTTAACGTTCTATTTCGAATTTTTTTCAGCCCGCGGAGGTGTTTGAGTGTTGACAAGGGATAGTTCCAAGGGTAGAACCGGTCCAATTATTTTTATATAGCTTCTTTATGACTCTGGGACGATCGTCTAAAAATTTCAGACCGGTATGAGAGTTAAGAAGGGGTGGTTTCAAGGGTAGTACCGGTCCAATTATTTTTTTTGGGCTCTTTTATGACTCTAGGACGATCGTCTAAAAATTTCAGACCGGTATGAGAGTTGGATAGATTCATTTAGAATTTTTTTCAGCCCGCGGAGGTATTCGAGTGTTGACAAGGGATGGTTCCAAGGTAGTACCGGTCCAAATTATTTTTATATGGCTTCTTTATGACTCTAGGACTATCGTATAAAAATTTCAGACCGGCATGAGAGTTAGATCGATTCATTTAATTTTTTCAGCCCGCGGAGGTATTTGAGTGTTGACAAGGGATGGTTCCAAAGAGGTAGATACCGGTCCAAAATTAATTTTTTTTATACTTCTTTAAATGACCCCTCCTTAGAAAAATCGTCTAAAAATTTCAGACCGGCATGAGAGTTAGATATATTCATTTAAAGTTTTTTTCAGCCCGCGGAGGTACTCGAGTGTTGACAAGTTGAATCGATTCATTTTGAATTTTTTTCAGCCCGCGAAGGTATTTGAGTGTTGACAAGGGATAGTTCCAAAAGTAGTACCGGTCCAAATATTTTTATATAGCTTCTTTATGACTCTGAAACGATCGTCTGAAAATTTCAGACCGGTATGAGAGTTGGATAGATTCATTGAGATTTAGATAGATTTTTTCAGCCCGCGGAGGTACTTGAGTGTTGAGAAGAGATGGTTCCAAGGGCAGTACTGGTCCAATTATTTTTATATGGCTTTTTTATGACTCTAGGACGATCGTCTAAAAACTTCAGACCAGTATAGATTTATTTTGAATTTTTTTCAACCCGCGGAGGTATTTGAATGTTGACAAGGGATGGTTTCAAGGGTAGTTCCGGTTCAAATATTTTAATGGGGCTTCTTTATGACGAAAATTTAGACCGGTATGCAAGGTGGATCGATTTATTTTGATTTTTTTTTCAGCCAGCGGGGGTACTTGACTGTTGAGAAGGGGTGGTTTCAAGGGCAGTACCGGTCAAATTTTTTTTATATGACTTCTTTATGGCTCTAGGATGATCGTCTATAAATTTCACACCAGTATAAGAGTTGAATCGATTCATTTTGAATTTTTCAGGCCGTAGAGGTACTTAAATGTTGAAAAGGGGTGGTTCTGAAGGTAGTACGGTCCAATTATTTTTATATAGAGACAAAAAATGTAACATTTATTTACAGTGATTTTGGTTATTTTAACATTATGCTTATTATTATCGTAATATTTATTCAAGTAATGAAAAATCTACTCCGCGTTGCCCTGCAATTCCGATTGAAGGAAACGCTTAAATAAATTGGTATCGTTTACACAAATACCCCCTTAAACTTGTCAAGAGTGGCAGTGACACCGCACGTTGTCATTAAAGCCAAAACATCAAAGGGTTATATGCAAGTGATCTAACTTATATGTTGTATATTCTTTTAACTATAGTTTTGCCATGGACGCCGCATAATATTCTTTTCGCATAAATATTGTAATAGAATCGATCTTTTCACTTTAAGAACAAAATAATTTGTTCTGTTTAATATCAGTTCTGGTTAGTTTATTAGTAGTTTCATTTGTTTCACATAACCAAAACAAGTTCTTTGAGTTCCAATTTTTTTCTAAAAGAGAGATATCAGTTATTGAAGATGGTCAGTCTTTTGGCTTTCACCAAGTTATTTCTGGGATACCCCAGAACTCAGTATTGTCTTTCTTCAAGGATCAATCCGAATTTGGAAAATGACCGCATGGTAAAAGAGACATCTCTTTCCAACGATATTGGCCTGGGGCACCTAAAATCTTGTCCAGCCAAAAAAAAATCTGCCTACTTATCCTTTACTTAGGAATGAACAGAATAAGAGGTTATTTAATCTTGGGGATGTTACTTTTGAAAATGATCTTAATTCGCAATAAACATTTAATACTTCGTGGAGTCCTTTACTCAACCCATAAAACATGAATGCAATAATTTTAATTAATTACCTACTTCACCATATTGTCAAGAGTATTTATTTGTATGTATGCATGTATAGATCCATGCAGTGTTTGTACACATACGTTAACAGAAAAGTTGTTCAGAATTAAATTTTCTATCGAAATGTCATATACAGGGTTCCCCATAATAGACTACCAATTTAATTGCTCAGTAAAATTGTTAAAACTTAATAAAACTAACATTTATTACACTTAATTACAATTCACTCTTTTGGATTTACTATAACATACGACTTATCCAAACTTTTAAAAATTACGTCTTTTAAGTAAGTGCCATTAACTTCAATGAACTTTTTAAGATTTGACAAGAAATTATTCATGACACGATGAAGAATACTTCTATCATGACCTCTCAAGTCTTGATATTTTTTCTGGCGATTGCAAAAACCTTTTACTTTAAATAGCCCCACAAAAAAGTGCTGGTGCAGTTAAGTCCGGGGACCATAAAAGCCAATTTAAACCCCCAAATAGTGAAATTAGTCGGCCATTAAACATTTTTCGCAGAACTCTTAGATTTTTTAGCGGTATATACTGTCGCTTCATCATCTTCTATTAAGTTACTCTTTATGTTTTCACGCAAACAAACTCGTTGTTGAACTGAATAATCCATAAGAATTGAAACTAAACATTAAATTATGTGTTCAAACCTAATGATGCTTTATTAGAAAAATTACCTTTTCCTTGTTTTGTGACCGGTGCCTAGTCGATTAAAAATATATCGATTCAAATCCCAAAGGCCATAGAAGATAATATAAAAACTACTGACCTATATTATATAGAATTTATTTCAATATTAAAATAGGTAGCCTATTATGGAAAACCCTGTATATAAGCTATAAAATGTTTTGAAAATGGAAAAAAAGCCAAAGCAATCAATTTTTTTTTTAAATTTTAAGTGTTTTACACAAAGAAAAAGCTGATATTATGTTTTTTTAAACGGTTTTTTGAAAAAAGTCTTTAGGATTTGTAGTAACCGAGATATGATTTTTTAAAGCTGGCTACCCTTATTTTTTTTTTCTAATTTTTAATGCTTTTTATCAGACTTTGTATATAACCCCTTTGGATTTTAGTATAGGCATGGCAAAAAAGTCTATTATACGACCTTTAAAACGGTGAATGGTTTAAGTATGTAAAATTAATAGTAACCGAGATATATTACATTTCAAAGTTGAAGAAGTAGCCAATATTTCGAAAATATTAAAACAAATTGTCTACAAATTTCAGCAAGATAGCAAATCTTATTGTCAAAACAAATTACAGCAATAATTTTTAAAATACAAAGGTGTTTTAACCGTCTGACAATTTTTCTTGCATAACATTTTTTTTGCTGCAATTTTTCCTAAATGCAATTTTATACAAAATTTTTACAGTTTAAAATGTATTGCTGCAATTTGTTTTGACAATAAAGAGTAACGGCTTCAATATATATATTTTTTTTAATTTAAAAACTGAGACATTTGACCCACACCAAATATATACTAGGTGCTATTGGTCTCAAGGGGCAGACTGTGGTAGAGAAAATTTTAATTTTTGAATTTGCAAAAAAAATATTTTTAATGCCCCCCGGGAAAAAATCGCACTTTTAAAAGCAAATCCTTCATGCATCCTGCATAAAAATGATGCTGAAGTTGTAAAAAACTTGTAAAAACAAATTAATAGTCAAATTAATACATTTCAAAAAGTTAATGATCAAGTTAATGGAATTGAAGTTGAAAGTAACACAATTAAGAAATCAAAAGATCAGGTAAATGAAATTGAAAATCAAAAAAACACTATTCAGAAACCTAAGGATGAAGTAAATAAAGTTAAATATGAAACTAACACGATAAAAAAACTAAAAGATAAACTAAATGAAATTAAAACTAGTGAACTTAAAAATTTAAAAGAACAATTAAAAGAAGTTGAAATTAACTCAATAAAGAAATAACAATAAAAAGTTGTCGAAGTGGAAAATACTAGTAATACAATTACAAAACTGAAGGATGATAATGAACGTACAGTGAATGAAATAAAAGGTGAAATTAACTCCAATGAGATTAACTCTAAAATTAATAAGTTAGTGGGTCGAAAAAATATTCTTGAAGGTGAAACTAAAGAAATTGAAATAAAGTTTAACACTTTCGAAACAAACATAAACAAAAATTGAATTCATTGGAAGATATATTAAAATTACTTGTAGAGATTTCAGAAAAAGGTTTAAAAACGGAAATTTACAAAAACAGGGAGAAATTGAAAAATTTCTTAAAGGAAGTTAAAAAAATTCATTCAATTAATAATAATACCAAAATCCAAGTTACTAAAAATATATCAAATTTTACCGTCAAATCCCAAATTTCGCAAAAATATCTGTATTTTTTTTTAAAATAGAGGCATTTAAAATATTTGCGTAAGAAAATTGTTAAATGAAAAAAATCACCTGGTTGTGCTTTTTAGAAAAACATAGATAATTTTTCAAAAATATCTTTTAAAATCCAAAGAGTGTGCAGGTGCCGACAAAAAAAATGCAGTAAGAAAAATATCACGCAAGAAATGTTCCAACCTGTAGAAACACTTTTAAAGATTAGAGCAAGCTTGCATGCAAGAAAAATTGCTACAAGAAAAATTTAACGCAAGTAAAATTTCAAACTGCAGAACAACCTGAAACAACAACAATTATTATTGTTTCATACTATTGTCACCATTTGGCAACACAGGCCGCCTTCACACGCTTTCTGGCCGATTTTCAAATCTTTTTCAGTTCGTTTATTCAACTGGCGTGGTAGAGTTGTGTGTTGTAACAACCGGAGAGACGCGCACGCAGGATCGCGCGAAACGGAAATTTGTTATTTAAATCACCCGTAAATGCCGGCCTAAACTTTTAGTTCGGTACCATTTTCACAAAACTCTTAAAAATAGAACCTATCTCAAAATGACCGGCGTTAAGTTGAATTTAGGATTGTTATTGCTGATTTATGTAATTTTGTTAAGTAACCTAAGGACGAGAGTATTAAGTTTTAACATAGAATCTAGGGATCCGTATGTGAAAAAGGCCCCAGATGGACAAAAGAATTCGTACTTTGGGTTTAGTGTGGCTCTACACAAGACAGATGCTAAAAGTTTGTCTATAAATGATAATTGGTACGTTTTTATTAATTAGTTGGTTTTTGGTGTCATTAAAAAAGTAAGCTTTTAAAGGTAGCAGTTAGTTGTAGAACGTCCATGGTGGTATGTACTACCGCGCTGTATAAAAGATGCCGTGAAATGTAATATCTGCATGCTTCAGTACTTGAAAAACATTGACGGAACTAGAAAAAATAGGGTTAAACATATAAAAACGGCACCCACGGTATCTAGTACTTGGGCTTTATACAAGCCTTCGTGGGATGTTTTGAAGATAAAAAAGTATTATTTACTTATTGTTATTGTCAGACGAAGGATTAAAGGGGGGATTTATTGATATTTACGGTACTAAGGAAACAAGTGGGAGGGGGTTAGATTGTTATATATGATTGATATATATTATTATATTATTTAACTTTACTTTTATATTATCTATTAATAAAATTTAGAGAAAATCCGTTTGTGTAAGGTAACCAAAAGTTGTATCTAATGGTTAATGGTTATTTCGTGAAGTCAAGGACCTCACTTTAGAAAATAATTGTCTTGAAAATCAATCCGCTTTGAATGATTTAGTCGATATCTTAGTACTTAGACATCGTTGATAAAAACAGAAAATAGGTTAAACATCTAAAACAGGTTCATATTTATTGCTCTTTTCATATTTTAAGAAAATGTAAAATGCCCATCATCTATTGTATTTTTTTCGTAAAATCCTGAAAAACACTTGAAAAAATGATTTGATTTGAGACAAAAAATATTGGACATTAAGTTACAATTTTCCTAATACACTTGCGTATTAATTGTTTTGTTTTTGAAAGCGTGGTATTGTTTAATAAAAAGGTTTCATTATTTATATATATTTTATTTAAATAAAAAAATATTATATATATATATATATATATATATATATATATATATATATATATATATATATATATATATATATATATATATATATATATATATATATATATATATATATATATATATATATATATATATATATATATATATATATATATATATTATATATATATATATATAATATATATAATATATATATATATATATATATATATATTATATTATATATATTATATACAAAACTGAAACATTTTTAATATTTAAATGAACACAACAATTATATTAATTTTAATGCTCAAAGACTAAACTTTCAGAGAATAATGACCTTTTGTATTTTGACAGTATTTGTTCTTACCTTTTTCTATTTTTTAATTTTTATTGTAAGAATTATATCAAATATGAAAAAAAAAATAAAAACTTATTTTTATCAAAGCATATTAAAAAAAAACTAAGATGCTTTCGAAAAAAAACCAACAAATTACGCAATTCCACAAAAAAAGTGGTGTATGCTGGGTATCCAACTAAGATTTTTTGGTATATTTTCTTCCACTGAGCACAAATCTAAAGTCAACATTGGGGGTCAAACAGCAAAAAATCGAGAAAAACCCAAAAACCCGACACGATAATTTACCGACAGAAACCTGCTACCACGGAATGTTTGGACTACGACTATATAAACTATAAGAGATTCAAAAAACTTATAGATCAAAAAAGAGAGCTTCTCAAATTGTCCATATAATAACTTATATACACATTTTTGATAAGATAAATAACAAAGGAGATATAAACGAAAATGTAATTTTGACAAAAAATTTCAGTCCAGAAAATGTAATTTTTTTGTTTTTTTTTTTTTCAAATCATTTATTTCATTCATTTAAATCCTAAATCACTCAAAATTGGAAGAAAAAATCCAAGAATAAAAAAAATATTTTTAGACTTGAGAAAATCCTGAAAATTCTGTTTTTTGACTATAACTCAAAAAATATTGCATTAAGACCAAAAAAGTTATATAACTTAAATTAAAGGTCTTTGTAAAAATACATAGAAACCCACAAATATGACCCTATTCAATCGTCGTTTGATAAACCTGTACCCTGTACGAGTATCTAAGATCAGTTACTCTAAGCCGTTAATGCTTCTGACTACTCACTGTTTTGGTTCAGTCCTTGTTAGATTTAATGGGCTTTATACAAACCTAGATAGATATAAATTATGTCTTTATTCGTAAAATTGTAATTTTATTTTCGTTATAAATTTCTATTTGTCTTTCTATACTTGTTTGTTACTACAGGAATTATGCATATAAAAAACTAGAACCATATATAATTTCATGAACTCGCAATCGCATTCAAGAACATTAAACCGAAGTTCAATACTCCAAATGAAACCAATTAAACAGTCCATCTAAGTTTTCCAGTCTGGCCATTCGGTAAAGCTTTTCTGCGTAAATATAAGTGATCTATTAATACAAATCTAAATTTGCCGTAGCGCGATGGCAGAATATTTTCAGTACTTACTGATATTTTAAGGTAATTTATATGTATAAATGTGTGTTATTTGAGGTATTTCAAATAAAAAAAATTAAAATGATTAAAATTAGCGTCCCATTATACGAGGGCATTATGATAATAGTTTTCCCATATATTTTTACTGTACCATTGAGATCAGTGGAAGGACAATACAACGAGAGAAAATTTCATTAATTCGGACAGTCAGTTGACCATTAAAACAATCAGCTGCTATAAAATCAGCTCTGGAGTGGTTACAGACTGTGTATCTTCTGACAACATTCTACAGCAAGCTGACTAGGCCATAAAGGCCACCCACGAAATAGGTCAGATATAAGGTCAAATAGATTAGCTAAAGGAGGATCAAACGAGAAGACGGTAGTAATTGAAAAATAAAATCAAATGTTTTTATCGTCTGTGAAGCAAGATATTAACAATCAAATGCCCTATAACTAACATTGCCATGCATTCATATAGAAATATCTCAAAAACAGTTCTTACGATATTTCTTAAAAACTAATGCAATATAAATCAAAGTATATTAAAAAAATTAAAAAAAAACAGAATTTATTGATCGTTTTGTTAAAAAGATATTGATTTTTGAAAGTTTACATACGTCTGTTTGTTATTAAGAAACCATGAACACTCTTCGATTCTTTTTTTTTTTCGTAATAGCTTAAAGTGTAAAATAGTGTAAAATATTACTAAATAACGAGCAGACCTCATGTCTTGTATACAGTCTCCTACAAAAATGATATTTTTAATCATTAAGAATTAACTTTTGGTAAAGCTTATTCAATCTTATTTGAAACAGCGCTAAATTTGTGGTCCATTCAAAACTCGATTCAAAATACTGCATCACCAATTAAACTTAAATATGAAAAAATATAATGATCCGTACTGGTTCTAGTCCCCGACTCGTTCAAGAATCAATTTTTGTTAGAGACAGATGGCCAAGTTTGGCGCGGATGGCATGAAAGAGACGAAGATAAAAGATGTTTATCCAAATCTCGATTTGATTTGAGGACGGTCTGTTTTACTTACTATAAAGCAATATTTTTGTCTGCGACTGATGTCGAGAGTGAACTTCCTTAACTGAGGATCTGGTAGAGGGTGGTTACAAACACCAGGATAACGGCAAATACTTTTGAATTTTACCCCAGACCTACCGCAAGGCAGTAAGGGTAGTGGTAGGTCAAGTTAGGGGACCTCGTAGGCCAAATAAAAACTTGGAATGAGTCTGGCAGAAGACAACTTATGCTGGTTCAGTCAAGAGAAGGCAGAAACACCGAAGCATGTATGATGCCAATTTGAGGCGCTTTGCAGGTTCAGATTTGTAAGGTTCAGAGAGGAAGAGTCAAGACGACAAGATTCATAAAGAAGCCCATGTCATGTTTGTGGACTCTATTTAAAAAAGAGCACATTTAACACTGCATTCCAAAACAACATGGAGGGATGACAATAAATATATAAAAGTTACAGTGGAAGAGGACTAATGACCTAACTAAACTACCCAAAAATAATCTTAGTTAATATGGGTAATTTCAAAACGTAGTTAGATGCAACGTAGTTTGTTATAAAACCAGGAATAAACATATCAGATCCATGTCGCATATAGATACTTATGAGAGTAACAAATGGATGATGAAATAAACAAAATATGTCAGATATTACAGATGGTCACCATCATCCAAAAAAGGGAAGAAGAATAAATAAATATGAGAAAAACAACTAAATCACTTTTTTATAAAATTTACTTATATACACACACATATATATATATATATATATATATATATATATATATATATATATATATATATATATATATATATATATATATATAAATATATATATAAAAATATATATATATATAAAATATATATATAATATATATATATATATATATATATATATATATATATATATATATATATATATATATATATATATATATATATATATATATATTTTAATGACGAAAATGCAGCAAGTTATATTCAACTAGATCTGTGTCTGGCAGTCCATATCAGTTTTCTTTTTGCGAAAGTGTAGTTTTCAAATTTTTATCTTTAAAATGATCTTGTATTTGCGGCCCAACGAAAACTCGGTCTTGGATGAAAAAAACACTTTCTTTTCTATTTAATCATTTAATAAACATTTTTATAAGGTGTCGGTTTATAACAGAGGAAGTAATAGTATATTGTGCAACAAGTGAAAAAAGTTTAACATTTCCCATGAGTGAGATTAAGGCACGAGCCGAGGGCAAGTGCCGCAAATTAGCGAGTGGGAAATGTGTTTTTCTCACATGCTGCACATTATACTTTTTCCATGACCATTTCTTTTATAGCGAAACAAAAATATATAAGTATTTTTATTAATAATATAGTTAATCATAATATAATCATTTTTATTAATAATTAACGTTTGCAATAAATATGGCGCTCACCGATGCATGATACATTTTTGTTGCCAACTGCCACAGGCTGCTATAATGTCAAAGGCGCGAATCAAAGGCCTATTTCTACGATTTCATATGGGAATTGAGAGCAAATTACTTTTCTCACTAGAAAGAAAAGTACTTTTCTCACTATTTGTGGGTTTTCCTCATTGCATGAGAAATATTTTATTTTAAAAGCTAGTAACCAGTGAAAAAATGTTACTTTTCGTGCCAGTCATAGAAAAATACATTTTTACTACTCTACTAAGGGTTCACTGTAGACGTTTTTTAGACTGGGTACATGGATTTTACGTAACTAACTGACACGGAGTAAATTAACTGTTTACTTAACTTTACCTACATAATGATGGTTTCTGGCTCTGCTTGCCCGTTCTAAAAGAAAAACAATATTTGGTGAAGCCATTCTGCAGTCCTTTAACTAGTGCAAAAACTTCTAGGTCGGCACTGATATTTTATTCATGATCTTAATATTTTATGCTTTGTAGTAATACACACAGACCATACAAAACCCAGCTTACCTGGGGCGGTAGTGAGCGATCTCCTGGTCAGTGTCGGAATTTGGATTGGTATACCGATGGATCCAAGACTGACAATGGAGCCGGCACAGGAATACATGGTATGACCCCCAGATCTAATGCTTATGCTTCCCTGGGGAAATATGCCACCATTTTCCAGGCGGAAATATATGCCATTGAACTTTGTCTGCGAGAGAACTTGAGGAGGAGATATAAGTGCAGGGACATTACTGTCTTCTCTGATAGTCAAGCGGCCACAAAAGCTTTGGCATCCCAACAAGTCAAGGTTGGTTTGGAACTGTCTGCAATGCCTCCTAAACCTGGCTAACCACAACAGAGTTACACTTTCCTGGGTGCCAGGACACAGGGGAATACAGGGCAATAAAAATGCAGACTCCCTGGCCAGGCGAGGCTCCGCAGCAATGTTTGTGGATCCTGAACCTGTTTTTGGAATACCAAAAGCCTCGGTTCGTGGCTACATGACTCGGTGGATTCAAACACAACATCAGTCATACTGGAACCACATTCCAAGGCAATATCACAGTAAAGTGTTAGATTGTAATGGTTTCAATAACACTAAAATCCTGGACTTCCATCGTCTTTATTTGTTAATTGATACACAACGTTTCGGTTAGTGATGTATCTCCAACCGATTTCAAGTAATAACTAAAAACAGTTAAAGATCTCGTTGGAGATACATCACTAACCGAAACGTTGTGTATCAATTAATAAATAAAGACAATGGAAGTTCAAGACTTTTAGTGTTATTAGCAGTTTGCATTTATTATTAACAAATTAAGGTGACTCTTTCCTAGTTTACTTACTAAATATGTATATCCATACAACTGATATCTTTTGTTTGGTCATTATTAAAATATTCAATATATTAATCAAATTTTTTGCGACTAAAGCAAAATAAATGTTACACATTTTTCCATTTTAATCCGATAAGAAATAAATTATCCTATATGTTAACCGGTCCTTATTCTTGACACCGCACCTATTTTTGTGCTGTTTATCTTTATTATCTTTAAACCTGATGCATGGCTCGAAGGATTCAAAAGAGGCCGTATTATCTTATTAAAAAGTCAAGGCTGTTGTTAAGGTGCTTATTAGCGAAAGATAATTTGAAGACAAAGATAAATAATTGTGAGAATGTTACAAGAAAAAAAATGGTTTAACAATATCGGTGGTCGATGTGTAAGTTGGATATACAGATAGTGACCTGCATACAGGTAAACACATACAAAAAAAATATTATCGTTGTGTGTGTTATAACGCCAAACGAGCACAGCTGCAGTCGGTTTTCCAGTATCTATAATCAAAACACAACCTTAGCTATAATACTACAATTTAAAGTTACAAAAATTGCTAGGTTAGCTCAGAGTTAATTAGTAACTGATGAATACGCTTTATACCGGGTGGTGCGTCGCCGAGCGGAACATAGGAAATCCCATGTAAATGTTAAGGGAATTAATTATTGGCTCCCCTGTACATTTTACAGAAAAAATGTAAGATAGCTTTTTGAAGAGACTAATCTTTAACTAATTAAATTTAATTGCAAAATTACCAAATTTTCGGTTCAGGTAAAACCAAACAGACACCAGCCACCAGCAAAGAATTTTTTATAAGGCTTTGTCAAATCTGACGTACAGCCGAATACAAGGAATGTTTTTTTTTTCGTTTCATCAATCTCACAACCATTACATTCAAAGTAAAAGACGCGTAAACATGATTTTTTTATTAAACCTTTTATTTAATGTAACAATTAAGTTTAACTATTAACAATTATTACTATCGATCATTAAAAAAATGATTTTATCATACTAGAATTTAATTAAATCAATAGCAGTATCTGAAATATGTTTAATTTATTTTCCCATCAAGCCTATCTGGTCCATTTTAACCATTAAACGTATTGTTAGTGAATTCGAGTCCAAAGCCATCGCAATAAATAATTGTAAATGTTTAACTCAGAAAATCGAAAATAGATCCGAAAAAAGAGAGAACTGAACTCCTAATATTTTACTAGGTGTGGAAAAATCAAGTGAAATAAAATATAATAGAGAATTACATAAAAACATTAATTAATCAAATGTTTAAACAACCCCCATTAACAGCTAAACAATATCCCAACCGATCATAAAATGCACTTCTAACGTGGCTAAGTTGATATTGCGAAATTTTATTACATTCTAACGAATTTGCGTTTTTTAGCTGGTTTAGATTCTCAAATTTTACACTTTAATAAATGACACTTTTTAAGTGACCCCACAGAAAGAAGTCATTCGGTAAAAGATCAGGTGACCTGGCTGGCCAAAGTATCCGGTACCGTGGACCAATAATATTGCCGTTAAAAGCATTTTCCAGGTACTCTCTAACCATACGGGCATTATGGATGGAGCAACCATCCATTTGGTACCAGATCATTTGATCCTCCCCAACAACTTCTTCCAAGGTGGGTCTAATTTGATTTTGAAATAAGTCCAAATAGGTTTCGGCTGTCAGTTACAGTCCATAAAAAAAAGTCCAATGATATGGTGTCCGATAATTCCCACGAATACATTTGTTTTTTGGGGATATTGTGTCAGAGTATGAAAAAAGGGATGTCCATTTTCTTGGCTCCAATACCGGCAATTTTGAACATTTGGGTTATTGTTGAGGGTGAATGTACATTCATCGGTAAAACAAATATTGCCACTTGGCACGAGGGCTTGTCAGATTGGTCTCTTCAAAAAGTTATCTTACTTTTTTTCTGTTAAATGTACAGTGGAGCCAATAATTAACCCCCTTAAAATTTACATGGGATTTCCTATGTTTCGCTCGGCGACGCACCACCCGGTATAATCATACTTACTTGTAATTGCACGAGACTACAAAAGGCGATATTTATTTTTAAATTAATCAAATATTTTCTCTTTTCATTGGTGTTGTTAATTAAATAAAAGTATTAACAAGATGAGGTAAAAGTTAATATTTTAACCATAGAAGAGGTTAACAAAGCTTAATAAAAATGTTACAAAAAATATAATTCAAAATCATCTAAAATTGAAATATGTAAACCGTTAAGTAAATCTGACTTACATATACATTTATTAGTTGCTAATCAAAAGCAATGTGAAATATTTTAGTCTGTAAACTTTCTATAGGTTCTTATAAGTTAATATTTATACTAAGTAAAGTGGATTGACTGTTGTGAATGATTAACAAAATTTAAGAGCGCTAAGGCTTAAAACAAAAATATAAATCCAGGGTAAGGTTAAACAAAAAAAAACAGTCTCACGACACTATCAAATCAATTTTTCGATGCGTAGTTATAAGAGCTGCTAGAAGCACAATAACTCTTAAAAAATGAAAAAATATTAGATTTGTAATAAAAATGTAATTTTTGTGCGTCTCTGAAAACTGTGCCACTGTAATTTGATAAATCGCGAAACGCGATAAATTTTTCTTGCAAATAATATTTCTGCATAACAATTTAGTTTTAGAACAAAACATAGAATTAAAAATATGTTTTATTTATTCAGAAATCAATTAAATACCTAAAGCTTCTTTAACAAATAGTTAAAATGTGGTCCTTCTATTTGTACGTATACTTGAGTTCTACTAATCTCTCATACTCTCTCTCTCTCTCTCTCTCAAAAACGTCCTAAAGCTACGTTTCCACTGGAGTAACAAATAGCAACATTTTTGTTGCCTTGTGTTTCTTCTTGTTTGTGAATTTAGAAACTTGAAGGCAACTAATGTAAACTTTTTGTTTCCACTGACAGAACTTTTAATGTTTCTGGTAACTGAAAGAGAGCAACTTTTTTAGTTACTGTTTCCACCGCGGTTGATAACCATGGATCAAGATGATAAAATAGCGGCAGCAGCGGCGGCCTATATGTATTGTTTTTTCGGCAAAAAAGAAAAAAAAGCACAAATATTGGGTGAAACCAAGTCCCGTGATAAAAGTGAATATGGTGGCATGCACCTACTCAATGCATTAAAAATAACGATCTACGCATCGGAAATATTATAAATAATGGTATTGTCAAAAATTTCTTAAAAAACAAGTTACTACAAGTTGCAGTATCTGTTTCCACTCGGAAAACAATATGTTTCTGTTCCCTGTTGTTGCCAAATTTCTTTTGAAGTTTACCGCTAAAACTGGAAACCAGCAACAATCGTAAACAGGCAACAGTTGTTGCCGAAACAAGAAGGAACAATTAGGAACTTTAAGGAACTTTGGGAAACATTTTTGAGCAACAAGCAACAGAAACACAAAAGTTCCTTCATGTTCCTCCGGTGGAAACGTAGCTTAAGGTGCGTATTTATTTGCAACAAAATGCCCCGAAAGAAACAAACGCGCCTTGCGCGCTGACCAGATTGCAACAAACATTTTGTGCGCAGAAAGCTGTGGCTGTTTGGAGCAATCGTTAACCTTTTCGATTTCAAGTTCACGGAATATTGCGGCTCTTAAAGCGGCCCAAATAAGTTATGTAGCCTTTATTAGCAAAATAAATTTAAAAAATAGGGTGGTCTATTTAAGTATGGAAAAGTGTACATTTTTCAGCTATACACGAGGATGGTTAGTTGTGGTTATATTATGTTCTCGGCCTTGACCAGGGAAGGCGACGCTATCGGCCAACTTTTGTTGTTAAGTTAGTACATCTTTTAGAACTGTTACTGATAGTCGTTCTAATAAGGTTAAAATTCTGACATAATTACTAAAAAAACCATTACTTTTCGTTCTAGCCTAATTTACGAGATAAAATGTCCATTTGTTTCTTATACAAAAAGTTTTTTTTGTTACCCAAAAGTCGATTGGAGGCGAGGGGTATCGCCTCTTCAACTGAATGATTCCCGGAATGGTACACACTTACCGCTCCGGCACAGCTAATTTTAGCACTACACCACCAAAGACTAAGGATGTTCTAACAAAGGCTGCTTACTCAAGCGTGCTGGGTAAAATTTTTCCCCTGTCTGCACCGATCCCTCGCTTATCGGCTACCCAGCTGCCGGCTTAGCCGTGACTTAGTTTGTGCAGTGTCTTCGGTCCAGACGGTTATATTAGCGGAATCGGTTTGCACGCTTTACGTTATACACTATTTAAAAAATCTATTTGGTGAAGATGGCTAAGCGTAGTTTTTTCTTATTGTACTGTTGATGATTGTTGCGTTACTACACGTGATTATGTTCCATTTTTTGATGTCCTAAGGTTATAGAGAGGTATATTATATGCATGCACATGTTTTAACTCAATATTTATGTTCTTTCTTTAAACATGTAACAAAAAACATAATTTCGTAAGTAGGCTATAAAATGTATATATTGCTATTAATTTAAAATCAAAGCCAATCTGGTAATAAAAAGTGCAAAAAACTTAATATTTAAAAAAATCTGTAAAATTTGTATTACATGTTTTTTTTGTAATTTAACCTGTCGCCCTTTATTTTCTTTGTTGCCATAGTAATCTATTTGTTAATAATTGTTTCTAAAAAATAAATATATATTTCAAACATAAATATCACTCATATTATTATAATTTCCTAATACAACGTCACCCGTATAAAAATATAAACAATCGGGAGTTAGACTATTTACATTAAACGTACGCGGTTGGAGCACTTACTTATATGCTGAACCGTGGCCACCCGTGGCCGGGTGTGCTCCAGGTCAACGGTGGTATTTTTGCGACATTAAAAGAGTGAGTGGACTTTATTAGAATATCCTTGAACTATGACACCACTGTAGTTAACCCATATTATTAAGCTTCTATAACAATAAATCTTGCTTTTTGTAAAAGCTTATAATCAAATAACAAAATTTAGCACTTATATGGTGCATTTTATTAATTTCAGTCGAAGTTCCTGGTGTTTAAAGAAAAGCTAAAAAACTTCTCTTCTGTGGACACCCTTTGTGTGTTTTTTTGTTAGATAGACAGTTGAATGAGATCTACATTTAAGAATATCCCGGTAGAGCTTAAAAATTCTTTTTCTATTCGACTGCAAGAAAGTAAAGAGAGAGAAATCAAATAAATCATAAAGGTATTAAACCATAATTTACTACAAATTAACTGTTTAGCAACTTGCAGCTAGTCAAGTTGCCAAACGTTTTATATATTCATTAAATTCCTTTACAACACCATAATTTTTCACATAATGACTTTATCAGCCATGTTTCTTCTATAAAACTACATGCGATCGATATTTTATACCAAGATTACTGCGCTTGCTGTACTGAAATCAGTCACAGTCACAAATCAAGTAAGATATGTATGCAGCGTGTCGAAAAAGGAACTAGGAAAAACAAAAGATCAGAGGAATGCTCGTGGGTAGCTGAGCAGCTCGAGCTCGACTTTCAAGTTGGGCGGGTCAAATAAAAATTCGAAAAATATGACTTTAAACAGGTGTGTAAGATTTTCTTCTTAAAGATATACATATAAATACACTGCTACACAAAGTCTGTACGTAGTTTTAAAAATTGTCTATGGTAACGTACAGTTTCATTGTACAGATTTGCAAAATGGCAGTTATAAACGTCAGGTTGACGTTTTCATAATCCCCTCTTCGGTCCCTGTTTTACGTCCTTCGTTCGGTCCGGACATCAAATTAATCATATAGTTAAGTCATTTTAATTGTAAAAAAACTATTACATATAATATCAATATTCACCTATCTCACCCTCTTTCCTTGAAGTGATTTAGTTCCAAAACAATAGGTCGCTCACATTTTTTAAATGTTATACATATACCCAACGCCAGCTTAAGGGAGGAGCTCTATTAGACTAGCAGGGGTAAATTAGCAAAATTTGATAAAAAATACTGAAATTTGTAGCTAATTTGTTGCTAATTAGTTGCTAAAATAAAGATTTTGTTGCTTAAGCCGATTTCGAAAAATCAAAATTACTGCTATATCGGACATCAAATTAATCATATAGTTAAGTCATTTTAATTGTAAAAAAACTATTACATATAATATCAATATTCACCTATCTCACCCTCTTTCCTTAAAGTGATTTAGCTCCAAAACAATAGGTCGCTTACTTGTTTTAAATGTTATACATATACCCAACGCCAGCTTAAGGGAGGAGCTCTATTAGGCTAGCAGGGGTAAATTAGCAAAATATGATAAAAATATCGAAATTTGTAGCTAATTAGTTGCTAAACTGAAGATTTTGTTGCTTAAGCTGATTTCAGTCTAAATAAAATAGAAAAATTAAAAAGCTGCTTTAATTTAACAGAACTAACAATACCGACTTTAGACAAACAAAAGCCCTCATTTCTGGTCGGTCATGTTAGTTCTTTGTAATACCGATTTTCAAATATTCGACTAAAATCTGCTGACCAAATTAATGTATATTTGTCTAAAGTATACCAGTAGATTTGCTTATTATGTTAAATTACCTGTCGACGTAACTCGGATTTGGTTTAAACTGACGCTTTTAACGTATCTAAAAATAAAATTTAAATTTTTGTTTTTTTATATAATTTTTTAGAAAAAATATTGCCAAGTTTTAATACATTTATAACCATGTTATCAACATGTTATTTTTTTATATCTAAATCAAGCACTTCAGAGTCATCATTAGTTAATTAACAATAGGTTTTTTTAATGAGATCCTCAAATTTTTATATTTTTGAATTTTTCCGTTCAACTGGTATGTTAAATTTCATTTTTCATGTTATCAACGGGAAAAGTGGTTTTTTTGCTTGCTTTGTTTTAGGCCAAAACTCTATTGGGTTAAACATAAATTTAAATATTTATATGAAAGCGTGCAGTGTTGCCAAATCGGGGTCTTTTCTAATAGGTCCCCGCATTTTCACGTCTTAAATATAATAGAAAAACTAAAAAGCCGCTTTAACTAACCAGAACTAACAATGACCGACCTTTTAGACAAATTCAAAAGCCCTCATTTCTGGTCGGTCATGGTTAGTTCTGGTTAGTTAACGCGGCCTTTCATTTTCCCCAATTATATTCCAGACGTGAAAACTTGCTGACCCAAATTTGAATGTATAGTTTGTCTCAAAGTATACCATGTTACCTTTTGCCTTCATTTATGGATTATACCTGCCACAACAATAAAACTGCGGTAGTAGGATTAAAGGACAGACATGATACGGAGGAAGACGTAAGACAGTATACCCAGCCTGTTCAGTCAAATTATCACCTACATATTGTTTTTTAATTGCATATGAATTTAGGACTTTCAAAAGGTGCGCTTTTTGTAACTGAATTCAAAATAAATATCATTTTCTAACAAATATTCCTGGATTTCAGTTTTTGAACTTCATGAAGCTAGTGCTTTGTGTAGCAGACGGCTGTGGTAGCTTGCGTTATCCATGACAATAACACTGTTGTTTGGAATATTTTTTAAAAGATAATTTTGAAACCATTTTTCAAAAAGTTCTGCACTCGTATCCTCATAATAATCCAAGCTAGGATCCTTAATCTTCTTTGCAGACAACAGCAAGCAGTTTGGGACAAATCCGTCTTCTGAATCAGCGTGTATTATGCTAATGCGTTTTCTTTATTTGAAGGTGTCGTCGGACATTTTTGACTGGAATCAACACTGTGTCGTGTGTATCGAACCATGTTTCATCAAGGTAAATTATGGATCTATTTTCTAACCTATATCTTTTAATTTCTTAAAGGTAATTAAATCTCCAAGTGCGTAATCTGTGCGATTCCATTACTACTTGTTTTTTGTCTATTTTGCGGTATTTAAATCCCATTTTACAAACAACTCTATGGAGGCTGGCACGGCTAATATTTATATTGGTTTCGTCTTCGTCTAGCTTCTTTTTCAGTTTATCCAAGGTAGGAACAACTCCGCTTTCATAAAGACAATATATTTTCCTTTTATTAGATCCTGATCACTATTGTCTATACGGTGAGATTGAAAATCACTTCGTTTTTTTCTTTTGTTCAATTCTTCACTAATAATAATATCCCTTATCGATGATATTGGAGTTTTTGTAAGTAGACAGGTTTTTTTTAAAGCTTCTTGTCTAATTAGCCCTCTACTGATTAGAGTTTTATAAACATTTTTTCAACTTTTTCGAAACGCACAGTAAAAACGGTTATTCAACAATGCCACTAAAATATAAGCCGAAATATGTATATACCTAATGGTCAATACTCAAGAAATACCTGGCTCACCCCTGCCATTATGAAATAATGAGTTTACCCAATAACAATAGGTAATAAAATCGTTAAAGGTTTATTGGGGTATGCTCCGTCAAAAGCCATAGCGATATACTTTGAGACAGACTACAACGGAAAAATTGAAAAATATAAAAAAATATCGGTGAATCATTAGAAACTATTTTATTGCTTGTACTATTAGAGCAATTGAGTGCTTGCCTGCACAGCAACAAAATCACAGCCGTTGATAACGTGGTAAAAAATGAAGTTCAAGGTAGCATGTTTTCGAAAAAAAAAACAATATTATGATATTGCTAATTTACAGCAACAATAAGCAACAAAATCGTGTGATACAGTCGACAGGTAATTAACGATTTATCAAAAATTCCTGCTATCTTTATTTCAATATACGTTTGACTGTTGTTAGTTATTACCAGAGTGACCAGTACCCTGGACAAAATGAAAAAAAAACTGGTCTTTCGCCAACCCTGGTAACAAAAGCACGGTCTGCTACATTTCTTAATTCGTTTTTTTTATAACTTTCTTAATTGTATTAAGACTGAAGAAAAACAACTCTTCATGCATGATAGCTATAATTAAAGCAATCAAAAGATGTTGCGAGTCATCGGTTACAACCTTAATTTAATTTTTTTGTTCCTTTTATGGTGGCGCTGCTTATTAAATCTGTAAGCCTTATTTGATGTGACGAAAGAGTTATTATTCATTATACCATATTTTCTTTGTTCTTCAATAACAAAATGTTAAGAAAGTGAAAATGGCGTGCAAGTTTTCCAAGGTGTTTTGTGTACCAGCAACTAATTGGCCGCACACAGTTTATAGATGATGAATAAGGTATAATTTTGAACATTTTTTTGGTTTGCTAATTCCTAACCCTAAAAATGTAAACGTTGCCCGTTTCCGCTCTTTCTCCTTTTCTAAAAAGGTAATGATTATAAAAATAAAATTTAACAATTAAAAATATTTTTAAGGTTTACGAAGTCCAAATTAAAAAGGGTAAACGGCTTGCTTCTTTCTTGGGTTTTTTGACCAGGTCGGGCGTGATGTTGAAAGAAGCGCTTTTTCTACGGTTTTTTACTTAAAATTTGTGATTTCTGATTCGTCCAGTTTCCTTTTCGATCGACGTATATTAGTCATCGTTGTCGATGGTCACTTTTGTAGCTTTTACCAAGTTAATGCTGGGATTCCCTTTTCGTATCAACAATGTTCTCTCCGTCACAATCAGTCAATTCCATAGTTTATATTGACGATACCACCCTTTATTTAATATTTTGTTTCTTAAGCCAGTCTCTAAGTTTACATTAGAAATCAGTTAAATATCTCAATGGCACAATCCTGTTTGCTGCCACAAAAGTTTCGATACTTATTTTTACTTATCATACTTTTTAAACTTGAATAAAGTTGCCGGAACGAAGAGACCGGGGATAACCTTTTCCGTCTCGTCCAAATTTTGAGATAATATTTTTTGAGAAGAAGAAAGGGTTCAACGAGAAAACGTTTGCCGTCTCGTCCTCGTTTTGTCTTTTCCCTGAGTTGTTTTGGTTTATTTCAAAATTAATTTTAATATAGGGCATTAGTAATAATAGGATAATTTCAAAAAAAAATTAGTTCGAAAGGTTAAAAAAATGTTCACCCGTCGATTTTTATTTTTAGGTACATGTTAAATTTTTTTTTAAATAATTTTTATTTTCCGACGGTGCACAAGTGGGTGATAAAAGAATTTTTTTTAAATGGAACAACATTTTTTATCATTACATTATTAATTCCAATTTTAATTTAGAAATTTTCCCATTTTTAAATTTTTTTTTCCCAAATTTTTTTAACTTTTTCCATAATAATTAAATCCCCAAAAACTACCCCAAATAAAAAATTAATATTCTTATACCTGACGAACTTTCTGGGAAAATAATAAAAGTAGGTATAGGAATTTCTAATTGAATATAAATAAATACAAAACTGTAAAATATGATAGGTAAGGTATTCTTTTTTAAATTTAAAAAAATACTTTTGTAGCACCCTAATACTTATGGACGTGCCCTTCAATTCAAAATATCAAAAATTTAAACATATATTTCCAATACCTAAAATTTAAGCAATTATCAAAATCAATATTCAAGGCATTAAATTTTTTATTTTTGCTATCGTTGACTCCACCCTGTACACCATATCCTACAAACCAATTGCAAAAATTCCAAATGGTATATTTTTAAGAAAATGCAATGTTTTTAGTTTAAAAAAACTTGTTAAAACATAATAGCGGCATATCCTCAACTAATAGAAAAACTTGCAAAAACAACCCTCTGCATAGGCACCTAATGAAAAACATTTGAAATAAACCGTAGAAACAAAATACGTAAAAAAATACAGGCTGTCCCATTTATGATGTATCTATTTTTTGAAACACCCTGTATAAATGCTTATATTTTTTTATAATACGCCTTGTAAAATAAAAGTTAATGTGATTGAGCTTTTCTTAAAATTGTTTAGTTTTCTCAAAAAATTGGTGATTTCAGACTTTACGGACACCCATAATATGCAACTAAAAATAAAATAAAGAACCTAATAATTTGTTTTTTTATTTAAATTTAAAATATAGAACATATAAGTGACATAAAAATGCCCACAAAATAGAAAAAAAATCTAAAAGATAATGGAATTTAAGTCATAAACTCTATTACAAAACACAGGTTAAATGTTTTCTAGAAATTTTTCTTATAATTATACAGGGTGTTTGATCAATAGTTTTAAAATCTTTATTGTACATAGTTTTTTAAATCGATTATTTTGATAAAACAACTTAAAATACAACTCTTACGTTATTTCAGTTTTTTTCGAGAGACAAAGTAAAACTCCTACTTTTCAAATGGGTATAAAAAAATATTCGGTTTTAATTTTTTTTTGAAAGCAAAGCAAGAATTAAAAAAAAAATCAAGAGACAAAATAGTTGTATTTTAAGATTTTTTATTGGGGGTAATACCACGACCACGACGAGTGAAATTAAAAAAAAAACATGCATGAGTAAAAAATTATCTGGGTAATTTTAAAGCACGAGCGGTATTTAGGGAGAATATTTCACGAATCAAAAACGTAGATAAAGTTTATTAGCTTAAAATTAAATATTAATTTTACAACCGTCATTATTATTTAAAAATTTTGTATTGTCAATTTGACAGTAAGTGGAAAAACCACGTTGCCTAGACGTGGAATTTATGCTGTAATTTTTCCATAATACCACTTTCCTTATGGAAAAATATGTACATGAGTGAAATATTCAAAATTATTAAAAAATAATAAAACCACAGGGTGATATACTTTTTAAAGCAAATAGTTTTAGTTTTTTTAAACCCTGTATTTTAAACGATTTTCAGACCTATGTTTCTAGAAACTTTTTTTTAAAAATTCAACTGCTGTCGAAGTTTGAACACTAAATCCAAACAACCTGTATAATTCTTAAGAATTTTGAAAAATTGTTGGGTTTAAAGTTAGTTCACTTAAGTTTTAAGTCTTTAAAAAAGTTTCGAGATGTCTCGTCTCTCTCGTCTCGAGTTTCCCCAAAGGTTTTATCTCGTCTCGCCTCGTCTCGAAATTCAAACAAAAGCTCTCGAGACGAGAAAAAAACTTGAAGAGACGAGACACCCCTCTCGTTTGTGTCTCGCCAACTCTACTTATAAGCGTTACTTTCGGGAATGGCCTCACATCGCATACACATGCGATGTGAGGGATTGGTTTCTTTTACAACTCTTGATTCCATAAAAGAAGAGCCATTCGCCGTGTTAATTGGCCAACTTTTACCATAAATCTTCCTCCTCTTGCGTACCGAAAAGCTGTAGGACACCTGACCCTTCTCTATGGGCATCTCCATGACCTTTGCTCTGTAAAGGTTATGGAGAGTAATTGAACAGCATAATTCCCCTTGCAACTCACAATAGAGCAAAGCCCTGATCGCATCTCGTGTATTTAATTTTTCAAGTATTTTTATTTTCCCGTTCTCTGGTAAATATATTTTTACACTTTGATTAAAAAGAAATAAATTTAATAATTTAAGATATTTCACTTCAGCTTTTATTTATAATTTGTTTAACCAATATTTTCTCTGAAAGTGCAAAATAACAAGAAATATTAAATGAATCACTTCCTTTTCGTTATTTTATAACTTCTTGATGACGTAATAACCACTGACACCGGACAAGGATAAGATTTAACAGAAGGCCAGATTTAATAGAAATATGTTTTATTTATTATATCAGTCATATGTTTTATCTTCCTACCATGTTCCTAAATTTGCTCCAACATAAAAGTCAAGAAAGAGCAAACTTGTACGTGGAACTCAGGCACCGGAATCCAATAAGTAAAAGAAGAAGACCAAAACTGATTTTGCTTGCTCTTAACTTTTAGAATTTTCTCGTTTATAAATTAACATTAAATTTCACACCACTCAGATGCTTAATAGCCACAAACTGCATGTTTTTTTGCAACAAAATATGTATTTGTCGGCGTTTATAGTATTTAACTTACTATTAAGTCATTTACTGTAATTGTTTGCCTAGGCATTACAGGGAATGACTGAATGGTTAGTTTTTGTTGGTCAAATAAGGCTTTTACGCTGTTTGCTGGTAATGCAGTACTACCAGTCATTTTAGGAAATGACTGATTTTATTGTTTGGGGGTACCATCATTCAGGATGTTTAGTTAAGGACGGTCGCTAGCATTTTGATTCAAATGTTCCTTATTTTATTATTTGTACTAAAAGGTGCGCCATCATGTGGTTACTTTTTAAACGTGATACTATTTTCCATAAATTTTGCTTGACGGATGTTAAAAAACTTTGTTTTTTAAATCTGACCAAGGAATATGAATAGCGATCCCCCTTAATTAAAGACCTTGTGTGATGAGGAGATACAAGAGAAATAATAAAATATAGGTTAGATTATGACATTAAGCCAAAAATCTTTGGTCGAAGGAAAAAGATTTCCCTCCGAAGGGTCACTTATCCATTCATTCATATACTGATTAATCACGATATCTCGAAAACTACTTTACCTATGAAGATGAAATTTGGCACAGTAGTAAATTATAAATAGGAGACGTCAGCTAAGAAAAGATTTTAGGAAACTTCACAACTGTGAAGGGTAGGAGTAGAATGAAGGGTGAATGTTTGTATGGAACTTTGTCGTTTCTGGACTAAGAAGTATGAAAATTGGTATGTATGTACGCTATTGATTACAATCAAAAACGATCTGTTTTAACTTTGAGCATGAATGTTTGTGTATAGAAAAGTTGTCATTTATTAAATTGTAATTGGTAATTAGTCTTCTAATAACTCAGAAAAATAAAAAGTGGTAGTATTTTTGGAACCTCTTCCCCTGAGAGGTTAAAAAGAAAGCTTGTATCAGAAAAGATGTATGTTTGCAATATTTACAACATCCTGCAAGAATGGGAAAAAACGAAACAGCTAGTTTACGCGTGCGAAGAGCTAGTTATGAATAAAAGAACGACTAAGTATGTAAAAGAGCAAATTGAGGATTTAAGGTAGCTTTACTCGCGTCTTTTCCATGCCATCCGTGCCGAACTGGCCCATCTCTCTCTAACAAAAATTGATTATTGAACGGGCCGGGATTTCCTTGACTAGTACCAGTACGGATCATTAGATTTTTTTTATTTTAGTTTAATTCGTAATGCAGTATTTTGAATGGACTGCAAATTTAGCGCTGTTTCAAATAAGATCGAATACGCTTTACCAAAATTAGAGGTTCTCAATGCTTGAAAATAATATTTTTGTAGGAGACTGTACATACAACACATAAGGTCTGTTCGTTATTCAGTAATATTTTACACTTTTTGGACCCACCTAGTCCTAAAATACACTTTCCATAAGAGTGATTACGTAAAAAAAGAATAAAATAGTGTACAGTATTTTTTAATAACAAACAGACCTATATAAACTTTCAAACATTATTATGTTTTTTTTATTTACAACCAAGCATGTAATAATGACATTTCACCTATTTGTGCTCACTTTCCACCCGGTTGAAAAGTAATTTTTTTTGTAATCTCATTGAATATTGATATTTCAAAATGGTATAGTGACACACGAACATACGCATTCTAATAATAATAATAATATTCTCGAATTTCTGGTGGAGTAGCAGCAAACTCAAATTCCTCATCTGATAACATTTTTTTTTTTGGATTTGCAAAATTAAATCAAATTACTATTCAAATTTAAAGCGTTTATTTTACACTGTATGTATTGACACTTTAACAACCCGTTACCATGACAACGATACAAATTGCGAAGCACGGATAATTTTCATAATTTCAATTTATAATAATAGAAAATAAATAAAGTGGTTGTAAATAAAATAGTATACAAACCTCGGTGGAAAGTTTCATTTCTGTCTCGAGAAGTATAGTAGACCTAGGCTGCGCCTCGGTCTACTAACGCATTTCTCGGCAGAAATGAAACACTTTCCACCTGGGTATGTAATATACTATAACAAAACGATCAAAAAAACTCAGAGTTTTTTTTTAATTTTCTAATACTTTTATTTATATTACATTAGTTTTTAAAAAATATCGTAAGAACCGTTTTTGAGATATCCCGAAATGAATGCATGGCTTTCATAAATGACAGATATCGACAATGTTAATTATGCGCAATTTGATTGTTAATATCTCATTTCACAGCTAAAAAAATGTTTTTTTTTATTAGATAAAAGACACTTTTATTAATCCTATATTTCAATTTCATTTAACGCCGTTTTACGAGTGAATTACCTTAAGAACATAGTTTATATTAGATATTTCTGACGCACTAACCACCACAGTAAATACGTTAAGAATTACCAAAGGATGTCTTTACTATTAAAATCTCAGATTAAATAACATCAAAGAAGGCTTTGTGCAATTCTAGGCCTCTATGAATGCAGCTTCATTATCATAGCATGCAGCTGTTTGATTTTTTCACTGTTTTTTCCATGTCAATTTTCATCTTCCTTTTTCAATCTTTTCTTGCGAGATCCGCCGAAAAAGATACACAGGAGGCAACGTCCGGTTGTCCGTATAAAGTTATTACGTCTACATACTCTTTGATTGTATGTTAATGACTTGTGCAAAACAGTTGAAAAGCTATCTGACCCGTCATTCTTGCCTTGAACCTGCGTAAAATTCGCAGTCGATGCCGCCGAGAATGAATGAATTGGCGAGGTCCATTCAGAATTGGATTTGCAATGAATGAAATTGGTTTAGTGTAACAATTGTTTTGTTTAATATTGTTATTGTTGTATTGTTTGATAAATATACATTATTTGCAAGAGCAAATGTATAAATAATATGTATTTTTATATATAACGGCTGACTTAAAACTTAAGATGGTATTAAGAAAAGTTCTTAAAGGGTAATAAAAATAATTTTTGCGCACCTCTGAAAACTGAGCGGCCCTAGTTTGACAAATAGAGAGGTGCGAGATTTTTTTTTACAAATTAAAGCAGCAGTATAACAATTTATTTTACTTACGGAGAATAAGATTTAAAGGTTTTTTTATCTAATAAAAAATGAAATACCCACATACCTTCAGATGTTATTACGAATTATTGTTACAACGACTTCTTAGCATACAGACTTAAAGTAGGAAAATACTTCGCATAAAATAGGGCTGCTAACAGGACACGATAACCTAAAAGGAGACCTACACAAGATAGGCTCATACAATGGGGACCAAAGTTGAAGAATGTGCGATGAGGGGGAAGAAACAGCCTACCATATTCTGTGCGAATGTGAAGCATTGAACCACAAAAGACAGGCAATATTTGGGTAACCGAAAATGAGCCGACAGGAATATATCAACCAACCAGTCTCGGGGTTATACAGTCTTGTAGAAGGAACAAGACTAATGGGAGGATTGGTATAAAAGAAAATGGGAGATTAGGCACAAAAAGCCAAGAGGCTGCGCTGCCTCCGCTAGTAAATTAAGACGGCTCCCAGGGAAAAAATCATACAGACATGATGTTCTATTTATATATCCCTCTATCAATCATTGACATCATAGTGTACCTATTACGGTATAGCAGCAAATAACGTAGATAACAGAGAGCCCTTTTAAGTAACGGCGTGACGTCAAATTTACATTCATGATCCCTCTTCGATTAAAATGGTTAGTATTTTAAAATTTTTTTTTTTAAATGGGCAAATTATAAAAACTGAATATTAAATAAAGAATCTTACAAAATGTAAAGATGCGAATTTTACTTGACTGAATGGGTGCCAAGCTTTCCACATTCAAATGGGTACCCATACTCTGGAATGAGTGACGCAATTGTTTAGAGCCAATCTACGCCTGTAATGCAAGACGCAGCTTTTGGTTTATTTTTGGTCTCTAAATGATGGTAAAGAGTGCCTAACATTTAATATTCTTGACGTTGCTAAATTTTGGTTTTCTCTGAGTTACGGAAACTATGCACAATCTGGCAACACCGCGTAGGAGTGTCTAGGGATGATATTTTAATTACATTACATTGGGGCTTAAAATAATGTAAATAAATACTAAATAAAAATAACTAATACATTCTTAAACATAAAATTTGTACGTGGTTGAAAATGTTGGTTGTTGAATTCGCAATCAGCATGTTTTAAACACTTTCGTACAGTAATTACTAGGTTAGTGGCATTTTTTTTGTATTTGTAGACTAGTGTATTACCATTGTCTAATTTGTGAAAATGCCAATTAAACCAAAAATCGTTTCCAGCAATTCAAAAAAAAAATAATAATAATAATTCGGCACCTCGAAATTATTTTTTGTAATACGCATATCAGTGCTTTTCTCGCATAAAAAACGTGAAATAGCCATTTTGTGTATTTTTTCCTCGAATCTTAAACAAAACTTGAATAATTTTTTTTTGTGTGACACCTGATTTATTTTTGAAAGAGTCTTATTTTTTTCATGCAATTGAATAAAAAGAATATAAGAAATTAGGGACTAAAATAAGAAGATAGAAAAGGTTAACAATAAATACCCAAAAACACAAAAAAACATTATTCTGTCAAAGTCTAGTATTAACTAAAATAAAATATTTCCTGAAAAAAAATCAGATTGTAAAACTGAATTATATAAGTTGTAAGAATGCAAGAAAGGTAGGCTGTAGTCTTCATCCTCGTCGCACATTCTGCAACTTGAGTTCCCATTGTATGAGCCTATTTTGTGTAGGTGTCCTCTTAGGTTATCGTGCCCTATTAGCAGCCCCACTGTTATGCGAAGTCTTTTCCTTTGTCTGAGTAGTTCTTCCTTCGTTCTTTTGGATGGGCCCCTTATAAAGCTTTTCTGGATGAACTCTGTCTCGCAAGCTCATCCGCTTTTTCGTTGCCTTCTATTCCCGAATGTCCTGGTACCCACAAGAGAGTTACCCTCAGTAAATGTTTTTAATTTTTATTCTTAGGTAGCTCGGCTCCATTTCTAAATCTAGACATTTAAAAAATTCTATATTTTCTAACTACATTATTTAAAAAAAAATATCCGTGCATAATGCAGTTTTCTTTCAAAATAATTTTGAAAATGAAGCATATTGTTTATTGAAAATAACGAGTTTAAACAAGGATACATTGTTAGGAATTCTTTTTTCTTTAGACCAGCATATATGTTCTTTCGGTTCAAGTGATAATAATTATTAAAAATATTAAAAATCACCCATGAATTTTCCTCAGGAGTACTAATAGCCATCAAGGACTCACGTAGTCGGCACCCATGCTTGACTGTATCAGAATAAAATGTAAATATGTTTATACTTGCAAAACACATCTTTTGTTAGTCGTTATATTTAATACTTTAAAATCAGTTTTTTAAAATTTTTCTAAGGGTAATAAAAAAAATATTCCTAAATCTTGCGAAAAAGTTCCATTTTCCCGCTTGTTCGGAAAATAACCAGACACTCACACGTTTCAGTGCGCCATTTAAAGGATGTCACTTCCTTTTTCCTATTTCTCTTACCCTTATTTTTATATTCGTGTTTCCTAAGTATATTCTATATTTATAGTAAAAGTTTGTCCTGTTGGGAACGCCATATAAACAACTATGGTAATTAACACTCTTCTGACAGTCTGTTTGTATGTCTACCCGCGTCCCACGTCTTTGGGCTTGTGTGTGTGCATTGTGTTTTTCAGCTTGTAAACGAATTTCTTTAGAACATTGACTACAACAGGTAATTCTGGTATTAAGCCGTGTGTGTGGTGAATTAAATAATAAATAAATGAACACCTGGTTTAAACCGATTACTTCATGAATATAGTTTAAATTAGAAATAGATATTTATTCAAGATTATTGCTAATGGAATGTTGTCCGTACAAGTGAATTTATTCTTGTAACAATAATTCTTTTTAGATTAGAAGTTTCCTATAATGTGTGGTGCATAATGTCATGGTCACCTCAATACTCTTAAAAAACTTGGGTTCGGATTTAAGGTAAAACGGCTTTTCTTAGGAATTAAATAAAATTGAATATTTTATCGTCTGTGAAACTAGATATTAACACTCAAATTGGGCATAATTAACATTGTCGATATGGGGCCGTTTATAAAATACGTTTGTATAACAGGGGGTATCGCTTATTGTGACAAGATGTGACCGAAGAGGACGGGAGGGGTCTATGCAGGGCCGATCCTGTGACTTTATCTACTATTTCTTTTAGTAATATTAATCTTTGTATATTTGACTTTTTCTTAGTTGTAAACAACATAGACTCCTTAAAAACCAGTACTTACCCTTATCTAATTACGTCTTTTTTGTCGGTAGAGAAGAAAAGAGAAAAAAATTAACAATTTTTTAAAATCAACAGTTTTATATGATTTTATTACAAGCATACATTTTTTAAATATATAAAGAGAAGGATAAAATACGAAACTATTGGTACTTTACGAAAATTAAATTAATGTACATACTGTTAATTACAATATTACCATTAGTACAGTGAATGGGAAAATAAAGCTGTTTGACCTCCGGATTTTTTTGTACAGTTTCAATTTTTATGAAAATTTGGAATTAAGTTGATTTTATCCTCTAGATCAAATTTTATATATGCTTAGGGTGTGCTTTTTATTTTTAGGGGGTAAAAACCATCCCTTATGCTAAAAAATTAAAAAACCATAGAAATAGACCTTTTGTAAATTAAAATGATAGCTAAATATATAGAATCAATCTATTTTTTTGTTGTGAGTTATATCTAACATTATATTTTAACGTTTCAACTCTTAAAAATTACCCTTAATAACGAAATTCCAAAAAAAAATGTTTTTTCATTTTAAAATTATTTAATAACGCTTTTATCGTAGAAAAAAAATATTTTAACAGTTTACGGTTTAATAAATATTTAACTACCATAACTCAACTTTTAAATAACCACCCCTTATGAGATTTACAAAAAAATATATTTTTGACAAATTAAAACGATTTGATGATAAATAATTATAGTCCCGGAAGTGAAGCTAAAAAATTGCAAAACCTCGCAATTTTTTTGTCCTACATCGATTTGTATAAAAATTTGGAATTAGGCGCTTCTAACCCTCTACTTTAAATTCTATTTCGTGGTGATGTGCGCTGTTTGTTTTTAAGGGTGAAAACTACCCCTAATTTCAAAACTCATGGAATAACATTTTAAACCTTAAGATAGGTAAAAGTTGGTTTGGATTAGTTAATTAATGATTGTTTTATGCTTTAGAATACAATTTTAAAATATTTCAACCCTTTAAAATCAACCCTTGTTAGAGCTTAAAGTAAAAAAATATATTTACCCTAAAAAAATGATTAATTTACCATAGTGATTTAATTTTAGAATGCTGTTGCTTAAAATATGTACTAATTTCGTTTCGCAACTTTTCGACCCTTATAAATCAACCCTTATTATAGCTTAATTAAAAAAAATTATCCCCAAAAAATTAATAGCTTGACAGATTTAATAATAAAAAATATTACTGCCTAAAATATTACCAATTTCATTCTTTTGCAAATTTTCAATCCTTAAAGACCACCCCTTACAACATTGCAATTCTTATAAACCAATATAATAGATATAAATAGGAAAATAAAGTAGAATTGCATACAAAAATTATACCGGTAAAAGTATAAAGTATACCGGTTTTATAGAATATTATGCTCCGAAGTGGGCTATTCAAATTTTTCAAAAAAAAAAATGGTTTTTTAAACATAGCTCCTTTAGTTTTAATGATAGAAAGTTTGTTCAAAAATAATTTTGTAGGGTTTTTTAACAGCTACAAAGCTATGTAAACTAAATCCGTTTTAATCCCTTAGTTTTAAAATGGGATGAGTTTAAAGGCTAGAATAAGGTGGTGCTCGCTCGTAAATAGAGGCTTTAAACGGCCATATCTGGCCAAATATTTATTGTACAGAAAAATATATGTAATGAAAAGTCTTTGTTATAATAAAAGCTATAATTCGGTACTCCAGCATTTTTTTCGTATCTCCCGTATCGTTGTAGTTATTTTGAAGAAAATGGCTATTGTTACGAAATTGCGGAAAATCGTTTTCCACTTTAAGCTCCAATTTTTCTAAAATTGAGCATTTTAATTTGATTAAACTTCTGGAATGTATTAATAATACACATATAAAAACAATCGTAGAAGGGTACAGATCTATTTTAATTAAGAGGGGAATTAGGGGGTTGTTTTTAATGATCTTTTCGTAGAAAAAAGTAGGGACCGACCTTATTTTTATCATAACTAGCTAGAAAATGGCTATTGTTACAAAATTGCGGAAAATCGTTTTTCACTTTAAGCTCCAATTTTTCTAAAATTAAGCATTTTAATTTGATTAAACTTCTAGAATGTATTAATAATACATATATAAAAAGAATCGTAGAAGGGTACAGATCTATTTTAATTAAGAGGGGAATTAGGGGGTTGTTTTTAATGATCTTTTCGTAGAAAAAAGTAGGGACCGACCTTATTTTTATCATAACTAGCTCAATTTTCACGCTAAAAACTCTTTTTCTGTTTTTAAAAGAAATGTCTTATTATATACTTTAAAAAAGACCTTATATGTTTTCCTTGAAAAATGCAAAGTTTTCCCGCTATTTGACTTTGAATCTTTCAAATTTAACATTTGACGAACAAAAGCTAACCATTAACAAGCCGTAGCTCGGTCTGTATTGGTTGTAAAGAAATTATAAAAAAACATTTTTTTCTAGTTTTTTTATAAGCTACAATTTTGCTCTTCACAGTTTTTTTGATAAATTGCATATTTTTACAGTTATTCGTAAAAACCCCATTAAAAACGTCGATTTTTTCGTCGAAAAATTTTTACTTTCAATCGCGAATAACTCGAAAATTATTAGTTTTACGAAAAAATGTATGGAACATTGTTTACTTAAAATTACCTTCTTTATCGATTTGTGTAGTTAAAATGTAATAAAACATTTCCACCCCCAAGAGGGGGTGGCAACAACCCCCAGGGTAAAAGCACACCTCGGCATGATATAAACTTTGATCCTTGGGCTATTCCCTACCCTCTGAAAATTTTATGTCAATTCATGCAGGACAAAAAAATTCCTAGCCAAAATGCCTCATCTCCTGTGCTACATACTTTACATAGATAAAACGAAAATAAAATCTAACCAAAACGAAACACAAAAAAATACATATTCTTATTCTATAATAATACTCGTCTGCTTTTTTGATGCAAATTTATCTATTACGGTTGACAAATCAAAAAGTTATTGCAAATGTTTTGTTCTATTGTTATTAATGCAATATATGTCAGTCTTTCTTGGGACATTGTAGATCTTAAATAATTTTTTATAAGTTTAAGCTTACTAAAACTTCGCTCTTCCGATGCAACAGTTACTGGTAAAGTAAGAAATATTCTAATGGCTATTGTTAAATTGGGAAAACAGGAACATAGTTCGTTTTTAATTATGTAAGTTAAAATGTCCTGAGGTGTTTGCAAATTTGTTACAATGGTAGAACCATTGGCTAAAATTTTATTAAAAGTGCTGATTTTCTTAAAAAAAATGTATTTCTTTTTTTTAAATTCGGCTGCCCCATAATTCGGCCGCCCCGTGCGGCCGCACCGTTTGCACCCCCGCCAGGATCGGCCCTGGGTCTATGAAAACGTGACTTTCGAAGTTCATAAATTCTTCCTTAATTTTTTTCTTGATTTTTTTATTTAATTTTTCTGTCACGATAGAAAATCGTTTGTATTAAGTTTGTTTATATATAAGTATTTTGATGTATACATTGTTGTTACAATAGCTTAATACAACTAATCATATTTACTTATGTTTGTTTCGGCACTAGTAGTGTGGTTGGACGCAACCGGTGTCTCTGCAGAACCAACTATTTATAGGTGGGGGGGGGAGCAGCTTTTATGACGTAATATTTAAAGGGGGTCGCAAAGAGTGTGACGCGTTGTGACGAAGGGGGGGTGGCGGAGGGGTCAAAAATGGTGAAATTCTATCGTGACGTAGTCCTTATATAATAGCAATGCATTCATTTCGGAATATCCCGAAAACGGATCTTAAGATATTTTTTAAAAAGTAATGCAATATAATTCAGAGTATTAGTAAATTAAAAAAAAACCTTTATTTTTTTTTAATTTTTGAAAGATTACTAGGTGTGTTTGTTATTAAGTGTATTTTATTCTTTTTTTACGTAATAGCCCTTATGAAAGGTGTATTTTAGGACTAGGTGGGTCCAAAAACTGTAAAATAGTGTAAAATATTACTGAATAGCGAACAGACCTTATGTGTTGTATGTACAGTCTCCCACAAAAACAATATTTTCAAGCATTGAGAACCTTTAACTTTTGGTAAAGCGTATTCGATCTTATTTGGAACAGCCCTAAATTTGTGGTCCATTTAATATACTGCTACACAAATTAAACTAAAACAGGAAAAAATATAATGATCCGTACTGGTACTAGTCCCGGCGCGTTCAACGATCAATTTTTGTTAGAGAGAGATGGGCGAGTTCGGCGTGGATGGCATGAAAGAGACGAAGATAAAAAATGTTTATCCCAATCTCGGTTTGACTTGTGGACGGGCCAAGCTTTACTTACTATAATTCCATAATTTTGTCTTTGACTGTCGCGAGTGAACTACCTTAAAAAAATCATCGATAACGTCATATCTCAAATTCGGGACATACTAATCAAGAGCATTTTTATAAAAAAAAACGTGTTTTGATTTGAATTGATTCCAAGTTAGAGACTTGCAGGTCTGTCGAGAGGAGGAACAGTCGGGGTAATAATACCAGATTTTTAATTTTCATGCAATAGTACCTAACTCAAAATACTTTATGTAAAAAACTTTAAAGTAACCAATATTTTTTTTCAACATCCAATTTCTAAATATGTTATCCAAACAAAAAAAAAAACTCTTGAACTGCAGTGTTTACGTGACAGCTGGAATAGGATTTTGAGCGGTGTCCACAGTTCTTGATATTTCAGAATATTTTCCTGACCAGACGGATAACAAAAAAGCTATTTTTTGATGGGTAATGAAATAGCTAAAAAGCACCAAAGAAAACACAATTGAGGCAAAATGTTTTTACGCCCTTCTTCACAGCCTAATTGGAAATATGACAAGACGTTTTGCTGCATTGAAAAAATAGAAAATTGATTTACGAGTAGCCTTCTTTGGAAATACCTTTCCCTTGAAGCAGAAAATCTTTGCCTAAAAGCCGATATTTTTTGTAAATATTAAGGGTAAATGTGTCTCAGGACTTAGAAGAAATATTACACCTGAAAGCAATACACCATGTGAACTTGGATCAAGATTCTGCCACCATTGAAGTTATTAAACAAGCTTTTAAAAATGAAAATTAAAGTCTTATTTTTGAATATGGTGATAGCTTTAAGAATTTATTGTACATTAACCATTACAGTAAGTGTGGCCCAAGGTAAACAATTATTTAGGGCACTTGTACGCATAAAAAATGTCCTAAGTCCGCAATATGCCAGGGTCGTCTTACGAACTTAGGAGTTGGAACGATTGCAACAATCTTTAGCAAGAAAATTAAATTCTGAGATAAAAATAAATAATATCTTCCTTTGTAGATCAAAGTCAAAAAGGAAAATATATATATATATATATATATATATATATATATACTTCAGCATCAAGCATAGGTAACCATGTATTATTTAAATTAACAGATATTAATGCTACGCATTTACATATCTTTATTTAATAAAATCTTTATTTTAAAAAATAAGATTTTTGATTTGTGGAACTCTGTGTTTTTAATGTATGTTCTATGTTCTTTTATGCGTTTGACTAGTGGTCTGGAAGTTTCACCTATATAAAATTTATTACATTAACAAGGGATCTTATAAATAACTTTTTTTTTTTGTTTTCGTTTATATTGTATGGTTTTGTTTTTGTTACTTGAGTTCTAATGGTGTTTTGTGTTTTAAAGATGGTACGAAAATTAAATTTATTACCCATTCGTTGAATTGTATTTGATAAGCCAGGAATATATGGAAAACGTAGATTGGTAATAGGTCTATTTTAATTTTGTATTTAATTGTTTATTATTGTTGTTATAACACCTATTTTCGTTATCTTTGTACCAATTTATTTATAGGTGTTTTTTGTTGAACTGTATAATTAAATTGTAGTGTTACTTTTCTATTATGGCTCATTATGACCATGTAGTTCTTGCATGCTGCAATATGTTTATGACTTTTGACCTTCCCAAAAGAACAGTTATTTAAAAACAAGGAAATCTCCCAAACATAATAGTTATATTTCTCCATTTTACTCTTATCTATCGTCGGCTAGGTAGTTCTTTAAACGTCCTACGTCTGTCTTCAGATCTTGTCAATAAATCTACACGTATCCCAGGAAAATGGTGAGCATTTACTTCCGTAAATAACCGACTAACTGTTAGAAACCGTTGCGGTGATGTTGCTTCATCAAAGTCAAGCCGCTCTTGCTTCTTGTCTTGCAGACGATAAGCCACAATATGTGAAAGAAACCACATGCTGTGCGACGTTGTCATGCCTCGTGAGTGTGCCCCATAAAGTATCATCAACTAAACAAAAAAATTAATTGATCCACCCTTATTAAATTTTTCAAAATATAGGAGATGATAAATCTTTTGCATATAAAATAAAAAGTGTCTGTGTAAGACTGCTTTTTTGGCTTTTAATAAGTAAATACTTGCTTTCCGTAGAAGCTATGTAGCGTACTACGACCGCTGAAACAATCGTATTTTAAAGATGAGTTACTTAAAAGGGCCGATAGTCCACGCTTTAAGGCTCTTGTCCAGGGTCAATTTGAAAACCGTCGGGGAATTGCAAGGATCGGACCAAACTGGGTCAAACAAGGTTACCTCTGTGGATCCTGGACACACCGGCCTGGAGGGTAATGGGACCTCCTTGCCAAAGGGAGGGCGGAAACAAAATTCACAGGGCCGGAACCGGTCATCGGTTTATCTTATGGAACCCATGAGTTCATATCAGCTTGGACACAAAGAGAAAATCTTTCCATGGACTTCGGGTCTCAACACTCGAAGGCCTTCAAAAGCCCCACCGAACCATCAATGTACTGTCAAACTACTGGACCAATCAAGGGTACACCTTAAAACTCTAGTGGGACTGTAGACGGGACACTGCAGATTAAAATACCACATGCACAAGAGCGGCCTAGCGGAAGACGCCAGTCCCTTGCATGGAGGATGAATGGCAGAACACATACTGTGTTCGGCACGACTAAGATTCGCAATCCTCGGCTGCCCCCCTTGTTGCCGGGGGAGGAAAATTCTCTCCCAACAGGATCATCAGATTTATTAGGAGTCTTGACCTGGTGGGAGAAATATAAAAGGTGTGAGCCACAATAGACCGATCGGTCGCGGTGGAAGGATGTTATACCTCACTTTAAACCTACCTACCTACCTACTTAAAGGGCATCCGAAAACTAGAGGGCACTAGAAATCGACGTAAAAATACAGGGTATGGTTTTGGAAGAATCGTCGAACTAACCAAAACTAACCTAGAGAGATTTTTTAGAAGCAATACGTTAGCATACGTTTTGGGTTCGAGAAAGATGCGTGCACAATGGATGATGGCTCATTGGCTAATAATAGAACTAAAACAGATTCGAATGCGGCTCTTTTGTATTTTTTTCGTGAATATAATCAAATTTTCTTATCATACTCCAGTTTTTCTAAAAACCATAGCCAGTTAGAAATTTTTTACTTAACAATTTTCTTATGCAAATATTTTAGATGCCTATTATTTATATTTTCTATATTTCCCTGTGGGGTTTATTGTGTCCAGTGACTGAAGACCAGAAGGTACCCAAAGCTGTAAATAAATCTGTACAGTTTTCATTTGTGGCGCAATTCTTAGGTCTTCGCGGATGCTTTCGAACGAAAAAAAAGTTTATACGTTTCCACTGGGAACTCCTAAAATAAAGTTCCAAAAATGAGTTTTCCGCGAATATCTGCCAAAATTTGCGAATTAGAGAATTTTTTTGGACAAAAAATAAATATCACCTCAAAATCTACAAAAATGGTCCCAGTTTTTTTGCAAATCAATATTTTTTAAAAACGGGTGAAAAATACGCGTTTTCTTGCTCCTTTTTCGTCGATGCGTATGGAGGTCAATAATACATATTCTGTGGGGCAGTTTGGGGCCTGTCATAAATCGGCTGATCTTCCTCCCTTTTTTTCAGGGGCCCTACAGAAATGTATTCCAATACTAATGGTTAAGCATCCAATAGGCACAGTTCAAATATTTTTCATATATTTAGGGCGAAATTTTCTTTACCACTTGGCAACATGGCCTACATCTTTATTCCTTTAACATAGTACAGAACGTCGGTGTTCTATCGTGGGCGCGTGCACAAAGGCCCATTATAATACATCTGCGGATACTTGATTCATTATTACGCCCTTCAAGAGGATTTTTAATGTATATGTGGACGACGCCTCCGAGGTAAAGGTATAATTTTAGGAGAGGTACTATGTGGTTCCGAAGAGAAGAGGCGTGACAGATGAAGGAGATTTGACAACGGGCGAGGGTGTGAAATTTTAAGAATTATGTGGTAACAAAATAGGTTGATTTAAGTCAACTTAGTTATATCTGAAATTACTTCGCTTAGCCGGTAAAAAATGTTAAAAATTTTAAGAAATATTGGTTTTTCCTAAATTTAACAAAATGTCCTTCTATAGTAATATAGTGATCGGCTATTGTCTTGTTGGGTTTTTGAAAAAAAAACGTATACGATGGGGCCGCTTTGTTTCTGGTGCCAGGGTACCTATAGAAACTAACTGTGCTTGGCCTTATTGACCCCTAGGAACTCGCAGATCGCCTAAAAAAAAAAGAAAATCCCAAAAAATCTAAATACTTATCTACGTTTCGGACGGCTATTACCGTTTTTAAGATTAACTTAACTAAAAATTAAATATTAGGTACTTAATTAAAATTGTAAAAATGTTAATATAAAATTAAATAAATTTTAAGATCGTTTTAATACAGTTTATGATGTAATGCCATGGAATATTAGCCTGTTGTGTCTGGTATATTTATTGTTTTTAAAAATAAAAAGGGCTTGGGCAAGATTTTGGTCTAATAATTTAAACAAAGTTCTATGAGGTGGTCGTCTTTTGGGATACATATTTTGATATATTTTCAATGATTTCCTTGTTTTTATCGTTTCTGTAATAAAGTTTAATTTTATCGCGTTTTTCTTCATTCGCAAAAGCCATTTTAGCAACACATTAATTCGTAATGAGAGAAAATGGCATTTAAATATGACAGATTAAAAAAATTAAAGCCTACTAAGGTATTTTTTTTTTAAATATTTTGAAATTTTAGGGCTACAAGGGCTACTTGTTATATATCATTTACAAGGCAATAAAAGTGGCTATTTAAAAATACAAAAATTTAAGATGGCGCCCACAAGAAAAAAGTTAATGTCCGTTAAAAACCAAACGTCGTTAGCGATTTATGATTTTAACAAAAAATGAAGCTTAAAAAGTTCCAATAAGAATATATTTTGAGATTTTTTTTCTACATTTTTGGGAAAAAACTCATAAAATAAAACGAAAAAAAATTTAAGTTTTTCCGCCATATTTCCGAAAGTACAAAAAAAAACTTCAATTTTTCGACAATGTATAATTGGGCTCCCCAATACGCAACTTTGCCTTAATTTAAGGGTTTACTGGAATTTTTTAAACTTATTTTTTAAAAACGCCTTACAAAAAAAAACTCACACATATTTAAATCTAGATAATCTGGTGGCCATTTTACGTCAGTACACCGGTTGGAATATTGTTTATGTAAATCTTACCGAACAGCAACTACAAAATGGAGTGTGGTGCCATCATGCATAGAGCGTTCCCTCCGAAATAAAAGTGGCAGATTTTCTAAAAGCATTGGTCAATTGCTTAGTAATTTTTTTCGTACTTACTTTTTATTAATTTTTGCCTATTTTTTTAAATTATTT